>JADKXX010010006.1:0-70619 GCA_017310255.1 Butorides virescens
CCCGCTGCCCGCTGCCCGGGACCCCGCGCCGCCCCCGCCAGGGCAGCCGGGCTCGGCTGCGCCCCCCGCCCCACGCGTGGCCCCTTGCCCCGCACGCCGACGCCAGAGGCGCGGCGGAGACGGGCTCCTCCGGCAGCCCCGGCGGGCGCCGGACGGTCCCGGCAACACAGGCGGGAGCGGGGGCACGCTGGACGGGCTGGCCGGCCCCCTCCGGCCGCGGGAACCGGCGGCGGAACCGTCGGGCAGGGGGGCGGCGGCGGCTCCCCCGGGCGCGGGCAGCGGCGGCGCGGGGGGGTGGGCCTCCCCCGCCGGCAGCACCAAGGACAGCGGCGGCGGCGCGCGATCAGTACCGGGGACAGCGGCGCGGCCGCCCCGCCCCTGCCCGCCCCTCCCCGCCGGCGGCCCGTAAAGGCGGCGGCAGCACCGGTACCGGAGCACCGGCACGCCACGTCCCCGCCGCGCCGCAGCTCCCCCGGCCCCCGCGCCCCCCTCCTGCCGCCGCCAAGCTGCTCGAGGCGAGAGCTCCGGCCCCGCCGCACCCCCCGCCGCCCCGTCTCGCCGCAGAGCCTCCGGCCCCTCGGGGAGAAGCGCCAGGACGCACCCCGCGGCAGGCGGCTGAGCGGGGGGGGCGGAGGGGCCCCTGTCCCGGCGGGGCACACACAGCGCCCCGTCCCCACCGGAGCTCCTCCCCTCCCGTCCCCACCGGAGCTCCGCCCCTCCCGTCCCCACCGGGGCTCCGCCCCTCCCGTCCCCACCGGAGCTCCTCCCCCCGTTCCCACAGGGACTCCGCCCCCCCCGTCCCCACGGGAGCTCCGCCCCCCCGTCCCCACCGGGGCTCCGGCCTCCCAGTCCCCACCCGACCTCCGCCTCCCCAGTCCCCACCGGGGCTCCGCCCCCCGTCCCCTCCGGGTCCCCGGGTCCCCGCTGCGCCCCCGCGCGGCGCCAGCCGGCAGCGCCCCAGCCCCGCCCCCTTTCCGGCGCGGGGGCGTGGCGAGGCGCTGCCCGCCAATGGGGCGGCGCGGGGGGCGTGTCCTCAGGGGGGGCGTGGCGTGGCGAGGCGTGGCGGTGCCGCAGCGCCGTTGCGGGCGGGGCGCCGGTGCCGCCATGTCGGAGCGGGGGGCCGCGGGCCCGGGGCCGGCCGCCATCCAGGTCTCCAGGTACGGTCCCGCCGCGCCGCCCGCTGCCGGGGAGCCGGGGGAGGGCTGGGCAGGGCAGAGCAGGGGGGCTGGGGGGGCCGCGGGCGGGCGCCGGGGCCGGCCGGCAACCGGGATGCTACCGGCTGTGCTGCCTGCTGTGCTGCCGGCACCGCTGCGTGCACCAGACCCGCTGCCTGCGCCGGTGACGCTGCCTGCACCGGGCACAGTAAACGCCCTTGCGCCGGTGCGGGTGAGCTGGCGGGGGGGGGGGAGGGTGCGCCCCGGCTTTCCTGCCTTTGCCCGCTGCGGCTCCCCGGCATGGCCGCCTTGCCGAAGCACGGCTCCTCTCCGGGCCGGCGCACGGCCGTTGCCCCATCGCCACCCTGCCTCGCCTTCCCCCCTCCAGTTGATTATTTGCTGCTCCAGCAAAAGCCAGGTAGCCAGGTGGAGCGGTGGCATGTGCCCGCTCGGTCTCTGTCTGCTGCGGTGGGGTGGCAGTGCGATGCGGTCCCAGCCGAGCAGCCGGCCGCCCCGGCAGAGGAGCGAAGCCTCCTTCCACCCTCAGCGGTAATTTAGGGCGGTTTCCACTGCCGCTCGCAGGAAGCCACGTGCAGGCAGCGCCGGTGACGTTGCCAGCATCAGCGTGGTGAGATGGCCCAGCAGCTCATCCGGTAGGGCGATAGAGGTGCCGCTGCCCGGAGGCACCGGGACCCGGGCTGGGGGCACCGTGGGGGGGTCTGAGCTCTTGTGTCCCTCCCCTGGCAGGATCATGCGCCCGGACGATGCCAACGTCGCGGGGAACGTCCATGGGGGAACCATCCTGAAGATGATCGAGGAGGCGGGAGCCATCATCAGCACCCGCCACTGCAACTCCCAGGCCGGGGTGAGTAGGTGCTGGAGTGCCTGCCGGGCTCGGGGGGTCTTCTGGGAGCAGGGGGTCCCCCAGGACTGCCGGGCATCCCTGTGGGCCTCCCCACTTGTCCCTCTGCAGCGGAAGTGCTTGCTCCTGCGCGCAAACCACCGATGGCTCTGGCTGCTGTTAGAAGCATCCTGCTGGAATTGTGTTTTATGAGCAGAAATGTTATTACGCTGCTGTTAATGTTTAACTCCTGCTAAGGGCGAGTCAGAGGCAACCTCGGTGTTCGTTATGGGTGGGGAAGGAAGCGCAGCCGCCGGCTGATAAGGCAGACGTTGAGGTGCCGGAGCTGCGCACGGCAATGGGCCAGCGCCGCGGAGCCGCTGGCTGTGGTCCCCCGCGGCGTGGCTGAGGCCACTACCCTCGCCGTCTCGCCACCCCCAGGAGCCCTGCGTGGCCGCGCTGGCGCGGGTGGAACGGACAGACTTCCTCTCCCCGGTGTGCATTGGCGAGGTGGCCAACGTCAGTGCCGAGATCACCTACACCTCCCGGCACTCTGTGGAGGTCCAGGTCAACGTCATGTCTGAAAACATTTTAACAGGTGGGTGGCTGCCGGGGGCTCTGTCCCAAAACTCCAGGAATAACTGTGATAAGCCGAGCTTCTGGTGGTGACCCTGTTCTCCGCCCACCATCGCCGGCAGCATTGGGCAGAGATCTTACCTTTTTATTGAGAGTGCTGGGGGTGGCAGGGAGGGCTGGCGCTGGGAAGGGAAGCCAAGCAGACTCCCTGGGGATTACGGCTCCATTGATCGTTTTTAGTGAGGAACAGAAAAATCTGCTCTTTGCTCCTCCTGCCTAATTTACTGCCCGTGGCTGCCTTTGGCCTGAAAACGGCCCTTTTCCTGTTGTTGCTGTGGCAACCAGCTCCACTTGCTGTGACGCCTTCCCAAAAGCGCATTGTCACATCCGCTCCGAGCCAAAGCTGGGCAGGAGCTGGCTGGGCAGGGGGCTGCCTGGTGCTGGCAGCATCGCCAGCGTGCGGCCAACCATGGACCGCAGCAGCGCCGGTGGGAGGCGAAGCGCTGCTGGCATCGGTGCGGTCACCCTCTGCACCCCTCTTCCCCAGGGGCGAAGAAGGTGACAAACAAGGCAACGCTGTGGTATGTGCCACTGTCCCTGAAGAATGTGAACAAGGTCCTTGAGGTTCCCCCTATTCAGGTAGGAGAGCTCGCTTTGTTCCCCGAAAACCAGAACTCACCCTCTCCAGGGGAACAGCGCTAACCTGGCCCCATCGGTACCCCCAGCTGTGCCGGTGGCTTTGCCAACCCCATTCTCACCGGCCTTCCCTTCCAGTATGAGAGAAAGGAGCAGGAGGACGAGGGGAAGAAGCGTTACGAGGAACAAAAGCTGGATCGACTGGAAACTAAGCAGAGAAATGGCGACGTGATCTTCCCTGTCATCAACCCAGGTAACGCGGGCGGTACGTGGCCTGTGGAAATGTCCTGGTGGTGCTGGGAAACTGAACTGGTCCCCGGGTGCCCGTGGCTGTGAGCGCGTGCTCTGAAACGCTACATTGGGGATGGGGACGGGATTTTGTAGCTGCAGTGCGTGAGCAGAGCGGGAGCCGGGTGGGCACCTGTGATCCCTGCTGGGGCTGGTGGGTGGGATGCCCTCTTCCAAAACATGGCTCCTTGCATCCCCGTGTGCTCCTGAGCTAGTTTTGCTCAGCATAGGGTAAAACAAGCGTTGGGCAAGGGTTTTGCACACTCTGCAGCTGCAGCCCCTCTCTGGCAATTGGTTTTTAGCAAGAAGTTCATCGGCTGGTGTTTGAAGGGGAGGATGAGCTACGGGGAGGAGCTGGGCATCGTGCTCTCCCTGGGGGATTGCCAGGGATCTCTTTCCTACCAAAAGCATTGCCCTGGCTTCTGGAAACACGGTGGCAGTGCTGACAGCGAGCCGAAGGCGTGAGGGGCCAGTGGCCTCCGGGACCAGCTGTGGTCCTCGGGCAGAGGCAGAGAGGTGGCATGTGGGGATCATTGGGGGGGTGATGTGGGAGGAAAGTTGCTCAAATGCTTTTTTCCCCTCTGTTCTCCCTGCTCACAGATAGGCAGACAAAAGGTAAGGCTCCGCGGGTGCCGCCATGCGGGTGTCCTCCCCGAGGGCTCGGCCAGGGGCTTGGCTGGTTTCTCCTGCACTAAGCACCTTTAGCATCTCTCATTAGATGCAAAACGCAGCCGTCCCCGAGAGCGGTTTTCATCTGCTGGCAGTCAGAGCATGTGACTTCTGTCACCTGAATTTAGTGGCATGTGCCAGGGCTCAGGGATGTGGGGGCTGAGGCCTTCATGTGGGGGGGAAAGCGTGGTCCTTTGGAGACACTGCTAAGTGGCAGGGCTGGGGAGATTTGGCTGCAGCTGGTGGCCTGAGGAGGGAAGGTGTACAGCTGCGCGCCCATCCAGTTCACTCCCGTTTGCTTTTGGGCTCTTTGAAAGCTTTAAAAGCACTGAGCTGAGCTGGAATAAAATTAACGGTGGGCATTAGAGGGAGGTGGCAGCCTGTCAGGTGGTGAACGGCCTCTGCTCTCAGGACTTCTTGGAGCCTATTTAAATGCTGGTTTGAACATGCTTCAGCTTTGCACAAGCCAGCCCCGTGTTTTTCTCCTTCAGAGGGCTTAAGACAGGGGCATAGGGCAGCGTATGGGTGCTGGCTGAGCAGCTCTGACCTCCGCTTTGCTCTTTCTCTAACCAGAGCCACACACCGTTGGCTACAGCCAGTCCAGCCTGATCCACCTGGTGGGGCCGTCGGACTGCACGCTGCTGGGCTTTGTGCATGGAGGTGAGTGAGCGCTGCCCTGTTCAACGGCTGCGTTGGTTTTACCTCGGAACAGAGGCGTGGTCTGAGAGCAACCTGGGCGACTCGGTGTTCTCGGGAGGCGGGCTCTGCCTCTGAAGGAGCGCACGCACATTTCCACGGTTTCTAAGGTTCAGTGTTGCTTCAGCTGAGACAAAAGTTTCAGCTGGGAGAAAAGCTTTTCCCAAATCCCGCTGGCTTTCCTGAGACAGGACCCTCTGCCTCCGCCCCCCAGGTGTCACCATGAAGCTCATGGACGAGGTCGCCGGGATTGTGGCTGCCCGCCACTGCAAGACCAACATTGTCACTGCCTCGGTGGACGCCATCAACTTCCACGAGAAGATCAAAAAAGGTACCAAGGGGTGGTGGTGGGCACTTTGCTCTCCCACTGTGCCTCATTCCCTTGGGTGCTTGCTCGGAACACACTGGCAGAGAAATTTAGTCCCCGTTAGACGTGCCCGGTGCCTAGAAGCTCTGCTTAAGACATGGCTTAAGCAAAAAGCACGCGGGACCCCTTGCTGCCTTCCTCTGAGCAGAAGCAGGGGCCACCTGCTTAAACTGGCCCCTCTCTGCTTCACAGGCAGCGTCATCACCATTTCGGGGCGCATGACCTTCACGAGCAATAAGTCCATGGAAATCGAAGTCTTTGTGGATGCCGACCCGTTCGTGGACGAGCCTCGGGAGCGGTACCGTGCTGTCAGCGCCTTCTTCACCTACGTCTCCCTGAGCAAGGAGGGGAAGCCCCTGCCTGTCCCGCAGCTGCTGGTAAGAGCTCTCCCCGCCGGGCTGCGAGCGAGCTGGGCCATCCTCTCTCCTGCTCCTCCCAGGGCTGAGCCCTTTTGGGGATTGCCAAAGGGTTGGCCCTTTTTTGGCCAGCCAATCCTCTTGCCTTGAATTATTCAGCAGAAAAATATGAACGAGCCTTTCCAGAGCAGGCTTCAGGGTTTGTTTTGTTTTGTTTTTAAATTGCTTCTGAAAATTGCCTATGTGGAGATTGGGATTTTTTTTTTCCCTTTCTCACAGATGAGGACAGGCTGCGTGCTGGCTCTGCAGCTTCCCCTCCTGCCTGCGCTGGACATGCGTGGGAGGGTGCCCTGAGTGGCGACGGAGGCCCCTGTGTCCCCTGTCCCTGCTCCCTGTGGTGTCCCCCCTCCAGCCTATTTTTAGCTCTCGGGATCCCAGCAGGGCTTTGCAGATGCAGCGCTGCTGCCTGGGGGCTGTTTCTTGATTAATATTTTATGCTGCACAGGTGGTCTCCTGCTCTGTGCAGGAGTACATTAGCTGTCAAAACACAGGTTTCACGGAGCGCAGGTTTTCCTTTTAATTTCCTACAAGGAGAGGCGTGTTTCCCTCCTGCATGCGCTTGCAAGGTGCAGCGTGGGAGAGCTCGCCGCCCCGAGGCAGCTAACGCCGGCGGCTTTGCTTTCTTTCTGTCGCTGGCAGACGGAGACGGAGGATGAGAAGCGGCGCTTCGAGGAAGGGAAGGGCAGGTACCTCCAGACAAAAGCCAAGCGGCAGGCGCAGATGCAGCAGGCTGCCCAGCAGTGATCCCGCCCCGCGCTCTCGCAGCCTTCGCCCGCCAAACGTCTGGGTTCCCGTTAGTGTCGTCTCCGGTCCGCACCGGGCCTCGCGCCTTCGCCCGCCCCAGCCTGCCGCCGGAGCTGCCGCGGCGGTGCGGTTGCTTCGCTGCTGATCGGTTTAGCATCGTAGACCTTGTGCTTTAGGTGGCTTAAGCGCCCCGAAAGCCTCCGGGAGCCTTCCCGGTCGCTCGCCATTCGCCTCTGGAGCCCCGTGTTCACCGCTCAATCCCGTAGGCAAAGCTCCCGCCCGTGCCGGAGCGGGGCAGAGGCGCGTCGCGGCACGAGGGACGCGCGAGGCCACGAGTCGTTGTGGTGCTGTGTTAAACGTGCCGGTCTGTCCTCAATCTGCACACCAAAGCTTACGTACGGTGCTGGTGCCCAGAGACGTGCCCCGGCGTCGTACTGAATGTCTCGGACCGTTTTGTTGACATCTCTAGGTAGTTTCTTTGTGCACATCTAAGTTATTTAAGGAATCCTGTGGCATAAATAAAGTCTGTTGTCGTTGACCGAAATAAAAGGGGTGTCTGTTTATTTATTTATTTCTCTCTCCCGAGCAGCGGCGGTTCTGGCGGGAGTGGGCGGGCGGGCCGCGGCCCGGCGGGTGGTGAGGGGGCGGTGGCCCGAAGGTTAAGGCCCGGGCCGGGGCTGTCCAGCTCCGCGATGTGAAACAACCACCAAAAGCAAAACCGGCCACGGGCCGGGCTCCGGGTTCCGGTCCCCGGTCTCGCCCGCTCCCACCGGCGGCCGTCAGTGCGCCTGCGCGGGGCCGCCCCCGGGGCCAGTGCGCCTGCGCCCTGCGAATCTCGCGAGAGCGGCGCCGCTCCCGGGGCTGCTGCGCCTGCGCGGGGCGGGGCTCTCGCGAGAGCGGCGCGGCCGTTTCCCGGGCGACGCGGGCGGGGCGGGCGCCGCCAAGATGGCGGCAGCGGCGGCGGCGTTGGGCCCGCGGCGGGGGCGGCTGGGCCGGGAGGCCCGCGCTAGCCTGGCCGCCTTCCTGCTGGGCGCCTCGGTGGCGGCGCTGCCGGTGGCGCTGGGCTCCCCCCCCGCCCTGCTGGCCGCCCCCGGCCTGCGCGGCCGCCTGGCGCTCGCCCTGCACGTGGCGGGCGTCAACGCGGCGCTGCTGCTGCTCTACCCGCGGCCGCTCTACAAGGTGCGGGGGGCGGGCCTGGGCGGCGGCGGCGGCGGGAGGGAGGCCTTGGGGGGGGGGCCGGGCCCGGGGGGGCGGCGGGGGGGGGGCGCGGGGCCCGGGGGGCGGCGGTCGGGGGACACTGGGCCCGGGGGGCGGCGGCGGCAGCGGCGGCAGCGCTCTCTCCCCTCCCTCTGCCTGCAGATCGCCGTCCGGGCCTGCTTCCTGGGCTTCGCCTTCGGCTGCGGGCTGCTGCTCAGCGCCGGCCGCTCTGCCTGGCGCCACTTCGGATGGTAAGGGAAGGGCCGGGGGAGCCGGGCGGGTGCGGCGGCCCCCGGCCCCGCCAAGCGTTCGCTCCCTCCCTCCCTCCGTCCCGCTGCAGGTACATGTGCTCCCTCTCCCTCTTCCACTACTCGGAGTACCTGGTGACGGCCATCAACAACCCACGCAGCCTCTCGCTGGACTCCTTCCTGCTCAACCACAGCTTCGAGTACAACCTGGCCGCCCTCTCCTCCTGGGTGGAGTTCACGCTGGAGAAACTCCTATTCCCAGGTCAGCCATCCTGCCTCTCCCTGCCACCCACCCTCCTGCCCGCCGTCCCCTGGCTCTGCCTGGCTGCACATGGCTCGCCTGGGGCCCGCTGGGCTGGTAGCAAAGCACGGGTGAGCCCCGCTTAGCTGACCAGTGCCAGCACCCGAGGAGGGCTTTGATGCAGCTTTAATATCTCTGTGCTCAAAGCCTCTTGGTTTCAGTCTTGGGGGTGGGGGGTGTGCCCCCCTGGCTCTGACACGCTAGGCCCTCCTTGCCATGTAGCAGGTCTGCAGGCCTTTTCTGGTTGCATCTTTCAAGCAGCTTTGGGGGTGCAAAGAATGATGCTTCAGTTATGTCTGGGTGTCTTTTTTTGACCTGGAGTAAAATCAGATTGGGCAAACAACAGCAGTTTTTGCCAATCTGGGGTGCTTCCTTTTTTTTGGGAGAGGGGATATGTTCTTCCCCTCTTCGTAATGGCACCACAGGCTGTGGAGCTCCCCGTGTCCATCCTGAGCGCGTCTGCTTGGCTGTGCTTTATGTTGGCTTTACTGTGAAGCTGGGCTCTGCCTTGGTGCCGGGTTCCCCTTGGGGCGATCTGCTGTGAGGATGTACAGACTCCGTGTCAGGGGGTGACTCCGTGGCAGGGAACCCTATTTTTATTTTTTTCTAGTGGCGGGATGGCAGCGCGTGGAACGCTGGCTGCGTTTTTCATGTTGTCTTGCGTTGAGATGGGGGGGGAAAAGCCCACCTACCCCCCATGCCACGAGCGTGCCCTGTGCAAACCTGTTGTGACCTGTCCTTATTCACTTGCAGAGCTGAAGCAGATCACCTGGCTGAGTACTGTAGGGTTGTTGATGGTGATCTTTGGGGATTGTCTGAGGAAAGCGGCCATGCTCACAGCTGGCTCCAACTTCAACCATATTGTTCAGAATGAGAAATCGGATACTCATACTTTGGTGACAAGTGGGGTGTATGGGTGGTTCCGGCACCCGTCTTACGTGGGATGGTTTTACTGGAGTATTGGAACACAGGTACCGTATACAACGTGCTCAGATACTTCCGTCTTATAACCTGGGTCTTTCTTCTTAATGCTGCCCCACACGAGTAATGGGATGCAAACCACCAGCAGTCATTGGCAGGGGTGGCCCTGGCGTGGATTTTGACGCCTCCTCCCTCCCACTGGCACATGGGGGGTCAGAAAACCCTGAGCGCTCTGCCTTGTGCGATCTTTGGGAAGACCCCATTGCCTTAATTTTCTGTGTGGAATAAGCAGGGGTGGTGGGGCCAGGGTTTGAGCCAGAATGCCCTTAAGAGGCCCGGGGTGTGACCTGTTGCTAGCCTAAAGCTGGTGTCCAAAGTTTCCTTGCATTCCTATGGTCAAAATGCCTTCTGTACGTGGTCAGACTCAGTCTTGCTCCTGCCAAATACCAGTCCTGTGCCGGATGGCAAAGCAAATTCCCTCTGAGTGCCCAGGGCCCTGGCTGGAGGGTAAACTGGAAGCCAGCCACAGCCGAGCTGCAACTCCGTGCTGCCTTAGTCACACTCTTCTTGTGGTTGGCATTTGGTTTTATTTCTCTGGAGAGACACTGTAAAGACTGCACGCGGAGCAGCATGGCCACGCATGGGCTCTCTAGAGCCAGGACGGTGTGAGCCGGCGCTGCCCGCAGGCTGCTTTCTTCATAAGCACTAATTTCTCCCCAGAGTGAAATTCCACAGAAGGTGCTGGGGTCTTTTCTTTGGAGAGCATTTAGACCTCCTGGCAAACTCAATAAAGGGTGATTAGCCTGTGGGGACGGGGGGTGGCCTTGGTTTCTTTGGGAGGCTCGGGGACACTAACCGCCTGTGTCTGTTCGCAGGTGTTGCTCTGCAATCCCATCTGCGTGGTGGGCTACGCGCTGGCGTCCTGGCGCTTCTTCAGGGAACGGATCGAGGAGGAGGAGATCACACTCATTCACTTCTTTGGAGAAGAGTACCTGGAGTACAAAAGGAAGGTGCCGTCGGGTCTCCCTTTTATTAAAGGAGTCAAAGTGGAACTGTAATGCAGGCAGAAACCGGACTGGCTGAGCGAACGCCCAGCTCCAGGCGCCGCGGGGCGAGGGACGGTGCGTGGTGCTGGTGCCGGGAGTAGCCCGTTGGTATTTCCCGGCTGCCCAGGAGGAGCTGGCGAAGGGCTGCGGAGCTGGGCAGCCTGCCGGGTCGCTAGCAGATCAGAAGCTTGTTCATCCTCCTCCAGATAAGTCCTTCGCTGCACATTCAGGGATCTTCCAGATAACTTAGCCTGTAGCGACCCTAACGAGAATCGAACCCTCTTGCCTGCAGCAGCTGAATTGTACTGAAACGCCTCCAGACTGATTGTTCTGGAGCACAGCTCTGCCCTCCCGCCCCTGCGCAGGAAAGGCGCCGGTCAGCGGATTGTTCCTCTGGCATAATTCGATTTTAAAGCTTTTTGACCTTGCGAGCCAGGCAGCCGGCTTTAATCTCTTTAGGCCTGATTCTGCAAGCTGGCGCTCAGGCGGCTCGCAGGAGCAGGCCTCCAGCTCTTCGGGTGCAGGGGCTGCCTACCCTCTGCTTGCTGGAGAGCTGGCAGCGTGGCTCCCCCGGGTGTTAACGCTCACAGGGAGCCTTTTCCGCTCACCTCACGCTGCTGGATCGTGAGCCCCTCTGTGAAATGCAGCAGGAGAGTGAGCCCGCTCCCGCCTCCCTCCGCTGCTGCTGCGAATTCAGGAGTCACCGTTTCAGCCGCTGCCTTCCCGACCCTCCCTGCCGACGCCTCTATTCCCACTTCCAAATCGCGCTGCTTCCTATCCTGTCAGGCTGCCTCTGTCCTGCAGAGATCCCAGGATTTTGGGTTGGGAAGGAACCGCAGCTGCCGGGCTTGCTGAGGGCTTTAGCGCTTGAGATCCTTGCCTGCGTTTTGGGGCGAAACCTGGGATATCAGCGCAACTAGGAGATGCTTCTAGGGAAATTCTCCAAACAGGAAAAAAGTTTGGCTAGCTAACGCTATTTTAAACATTACCATTTTGGAAATGGTTCCTACTCGAGCTTTGTGGTATAACTTATTCTGTCATTATATACCAAAGAGGTTCACTGTTTTCTTGAGTTTTACGTTATTCCTCCTAGCTGGAATGGAAACGCGTCGCTTGTCGGTTCACGCTTCGGGCTTGCGGCGTTCCTTGGTGAAGGTGCTGTGGTACGGCTCAGGAAAGGGGGCACTGATTGAAATTGCTTTGGTTTTGGTTTGGTTTTCTTTTTTTTTATAAAAAACAAGAAAAGATATTTCCAACTTCTGTCTGGTGGTTATTTGGCGATCTCTTGAGGTGCTGGTGAGATCATCGAAACCGGAATCCTTACTCGTGCAGTTCCCAGTGGGTTTTCGGTACACTCCAGTGATGCGTTGAGGCACGGCCGCGCCTCGCGGTGACTGGCGGGGCTGCACAGCCACAGAGGTGGGGCGGATTCTCTGTCCCTCCTCGCTTAACCCATGCAGAGTCCTTCCTCTGCTGGGTTCGCTGTGTATTCCAGAGCACGTTCTGCATGGAGCATCTGCTTAACGCCTTTGCTGGTAACTTGTCTTTTACGGAGCATGTTTTTAGCTTGGGGGGAAAAGAGCAAATGTGAAAATACACCAGCTGGATAGCGCCGATTTATCTGCGTAGTCACTCGTAGGCTCCTGCTCCGGCTTTCCTGCACCTCTGATACACGTCCTCATGGAAGCTGCGACCTGCTGTTGTAGCCAGCGTGCCTCAGGCAAGTTAATTTTTAACTGATTTTTTGTAGGTGTTAACATTTCTGCTGGGAACTTGCGCAAGTGTACTTCGAAACAAACAAACAGCGATTGTCGCTTGGGTTTGACGTGAGCCCATGATGGAAACTAAGCTTTATTCTCAAGTTCATTTCGTAGTAAAAGCACCTCAGTCCTAATTTGTGAGAGTGTGCCAGTGCTAGCTCTTCCCCTGGCTCCAGCTGTGGAACCAAAGAAAGGGATAAACTTCCCCTTGAGCAAAATCTTCAGAGACCTCTTGGTGCTTTTGCAACCAGCAGTGCCTCTTAACCTTTATTTTCCCGAATCCCATGACTGGAAGCTCGCTGAGGAGACAGGAGCTCACCGAGTGTGGGGAAGGTGTCTGAATCTTTAGTGAAAAGCCGGAGTGAGCCGTCAAACCCTGCCCCGCTGCGCCGCAGCAGTCGGTAAGTGTTCAAATGGCACAGAGGCACGAGGAGCAGAGTGCCTCTTCCTCGTGCCCTGCCCGTGGTTTTGCCTCCGCTGCCTGTCGGCCGTTGGCAGGACGCTCTGAGACCCTGCGGTGAGCTCCTGGCTCTACCCTACACCAGACGTTTTTTGGGTTTTTTTCCCGCATGTTTGCAAACTTTGTGGTTTTAAGAGCAGCTGGATGCCCCGAGCTGACAGGCCCGTTTTGTCCAGAGCTGCGGAGCCCAGTGGACTTGTACGCTTGCGCCCTTTTATTTCACTTCTAACACACGAAAGGAAGAATATCAAGACAAATTTTTTCAGACGAACAAAGTCACCTTAAGGCGGCTTTTGATGCCCTGCGGACACTGTGTGCCGGGGCTGTGTTTTCCTGCCTTTGCTTGTGGCACGAGGCAAGAGGAGCCGGTCAACAACTGCAGCGCGGCTTTTGTGCAGCGAGCACCAAGCGGCTCCGAGCGCTCGCTTGGCGTCGGGCTCTACGGTGCGGGCTCTTTCCGGGCAGTGCTCTCGGCCCCGCTTTTCTGCTGTCCCCTGCAGCAGTCTTTGCTTTTTGGGGAGGGGTCTCTGGGCGTGCTGCCAGGCGCACTGCCCTCCCCAGGGCTGGCCGCAGCCCCCTCCTTGCCGCCGGGCGAGGCATCCCTGGGTAAGGGGAGGCACGGCACCTCAGCAGGGTCAGCAGCCGGGAAAGGGCGCGGTGGGAATTTGGCACCCAGGTGCTCGCCATCGCCTACCTTGGTGCCGCTTCGCTGTCATCGCAGATCTTGAGCAGCATCTGCGCCTGTTCCTCCTTGGGCTCCCGGGGCTCCTGCAGTCTGCGGCAGGAGGGGTGTGAGCCACGGCCGGGTCCCCCCTGGCCCCGAAAGCCGCCCTGTGTCCCTCACCTGGGCTCCAGCCGCTCCTTCACCTTAGCGATGGAGCGGACGTAGGGCGCGATCTGCTTGGTGATGGTGGTCAGGCAGCTGTTCTCCTGCCGCAGCTGCAGCAGGTCGTGGAGCTGGGCTGGGGGGCGAGAGGAGCGGGCTGTGGCCGCAGCTGCCCCCCCCGGGGCAGGCATGGGGGGTTCGGGGCCGGGGGAGCGGGGCCACGGGTACCTTCATAGATCTCCTGCTCATTTGCCACCCGCTGGTACGTCTCCTCCCAGACCTGGAAGGGGGAGAGGGAGCCGGGCAGCGTGCTGCGGTACAGCACGGGGGGGGACCCTGCTCTGCCGGGACGCGCCAGCCGTACCTCCTCGAAGACGCTGCGCATCATCTCCACGGCGGAGTAGTGAGCTGCAATCTGCACGTCCATCTGCAGGGACTTCTGCAGGATCTCGCTCATGATCTCCGTCTTGATGAGCGAGTGGTGCTTGGTGAGGTCGCGGTGCAGCTCCTGCACCTGGTCCTTCAGGCCCTGGATCTCCGCCTGCAGCATCTGGCAGGAGCCAGAGGGCAGCCACCACGTGAGCAGCACCCTCCTGTCCCGTCCCGCCGCGTCCCACCCCGACCCGTGCTCCCTACCCGGTAGGTGTTCTCGTAGTTGCGGCAGTGCTCGGCGAAGGGGGTCTCGCGCCCCTCGGCCAGCAGGACCTTGGTGCTGATGTACCGGTGCATCGTCGGCTTCCGCACCATGGGGCCAGCGGACATTTTATCGCTGTCGGGGGGACAGCTGGGCACCATGAGGGTCTTGGAGCATTGGCCACCAGGGAGCCTGTGCGGAGAGGGTGACAGCAGCGCGCTGCAGGCGAGCGGGGGCGAGGTGCCAGGGGCCACGCCACCGGCTCAGCCCCACAGCCTCTCGCCCCCGGGCTGCCTGGGGACGCGCCAGCCCTGTACGTCCCTTCCCATGCCCGAGCACACAGGGTCAGTCAGAGGCGCCTTATGCCGCCCCGAAAGTCGGGTTTCTGTGGGCTGCTGTCCTGATGCCCATGGCTTTGGGACTGGCTGCGGCAGGGAGAAGGCAGGGGCCGAGCTTGGTGCGCTCCAGGTTCTAAAGGGAAGGATGTGGCTCGCTCCCTCACTGCTGGCATCTCCTGGCCCCTTGGCGGGCGCTGCCGCCCCTTCGTCTCCCCCCATCCCGCAGCCTCCCCACGCTGCCCACCATCCCGGCTTTGCTGCCCCACCGCCATCGGTCCTACCGTGCAGTGCCGCACTCCCCCTGCCTGTGCCGGGGCCAGCAGCCCCCGGGAGCTCAGCCACCCTGCAGCACCGAGCCCAGCTGGGGGCGAGGAGCGGTCCCCATGGGGTGGCAGTGCCTGTTTGTCCTCTCCGGCCGCGAGCGCCTGGCAGGGCTGGTGCTGCTGTGACATCAATGGGCCTAAATATATCCCAGGCGAGGAACGGCCGGGCACTTCTCTGAAATTCTGATAAAAATAGTGGTGGGCGAAGAGGCTGCGGCGCCGTGGGCGTGCGGGTGAGCAGGAGCTGGCCCTGGCGCAGCAGCGGGGGCAGAGTCCTCTGGGGACCGTGATGGGGGGCTGGGCTGGGAACAGGGTGCAGGCTCAGCCGGGCACCCTGCTGCCAGCCCTGCTGCCCGCCCCGCTTCCCAGAAGTGTCACTTGAAGCCCCCGCGCCTGTCCTTTGTCAGCGCAGCTGTGCTCCGTGCTGTCCCCGCGCCACTGCCGAGGTGACGGGCTCAAGGGCAGCAGTGAGGGCAAGCTGGGCCCGGTGGGATGCCCAGGGGGATGCGTGGCATGCATGTCAGGGTGCACCCCAGCCGCGGGTGCGATCCCAGCACCTCACATGTTTGTGCCGGCGATGCCAGGACCGATGCCACCAGCGCTGCCCACCACGGAGCGGCGGGGGCTGAGCATCAGCAGAGGCTCCAGGCAGCGGGCAAACTCTGCCCGGTACTCGCTGTTGATCTGGGGGGCGAGATGGGGGTGAGCACGGCCGGGGCTGCCCGCCGGGTGCTGCGGTCAGGGGCTTGGCCCTGGGCGGGCGGCAGGGCTCTACCTTGCTGGTCTGGGCTGGCCGCAGGCGGTGTGGCAGCTTGACGATCCTCTGCAGCCTCTCCATCAGTTGCTGAAAGGCAGCGGCAACGCGCGTGCGGTGAGAGGTGGCCAGCACCCTGCCCGTGAGCCAGCACTGCCGCAGGGTGCACCGGACACCCCAGGGCACCGTGGTGGGATGCCCTAGCCACCCCATGGCACAGTGGCAGGGTGCACCGGACACCCCATGGCACCGCGGCGGGATGCTCTGGCCGCCCCGCAGCACTGGCACCACTCACATAGCCCAGGTCCAGGAACTCAGCTTTGTTGGCGGAGCTCAGGAAGGCCGAGCAGGTCACCAGGTGGACCTGTGTGCAGGGGGGTGTCACTGCCAGCATCCCTTGGGGCCATGGCAGCCCGGCCCCCTGCCCAGCTCCTGAGGCCGGGGCATCCCTGCCCAGCCTGGAGCCCTACCTGCAGGGTGGGCAGCAGGGAGGCGAGGTGGGCGAGCTGCTCCTTGAACGCCTTCTCCTTCTCCTCGTGCTGGCTGCAGCAGAGCGGGGCAAGGCACAGCCTTTGTGGGGCACCGGGGAGCCCTCTGGCCCCAGGGTACCCCAATATGCCCCCGGAGTGGGGTACACCCCCAGGAAAGGGCTCAGCCCCTGGCCCCTCACCTCTGCACGGCTTTCAGGAGCGTCTTCTTCCTCTCAGAGAGCTGCTCCTGCAAATGGCATGGCCACCTTGTGTCCTGCGGCTGCTACGTGTCCCGCAGCCGCCCTGGTCCCCTCCTGCTGCCCTGGCTCTGCCGTGCCTGTGCCTCGGGCACCCATGGGCGCGGGGCACGATGTGCAGGCAGTTGCCTCGTACCTGCATGCGGCCGAAGAGGGAGTTGATGGCCGCCTCCTCCTCGCTGGCACTGTTGCGCACCTCCTCGATCATGGCCTTGAGAAGGACGATGGCCTCGCGCGTGGAGGTCTGCAGCTCCTTCACGGCCTGCCCGGGGGTGGTGGGGTGGCTGCAGCGCTGTGGGCAGCACCGTGCCCCCGTGTCCACCCCAAGACCCGCCAGCCCCTGCCCACCATCACTGCCTGGTCCAGCCGCTGGCAGCCCTGCATGTACGCCGTCTCGATGTCGATGCAGTGCGCCCGGCTCTCCCTGTGGGCACAAGCGTCAGGGCACGGGACAGGACGGGGGCAGGCTTGGGGACAGGGCTGCTCACCCCTGCATGTCCCTGAAGCAGTTGATGCAGAGCATGGATTTCTTCTCGGTGGAGAACATGATGTAGGGCTCCTCATGCAGCGCTGCAAGGGACAGTGACACCAGCCTGGCATGGCGTGGTGCAGCACAACATGGTGCAGCGTGGCACAGCGCAGCCTGGCGCGGCACGGCACTCACGGCACTTCTTGTGGATGTCCTTGGTGCGCTTGGAGAGGGAGACGATCTCGTGGCGGGTGAACATCTTGGCGCGGTGGGTCTCCTCGCGGCACGGGGCGCAGAGGGGCTGCCCGCAGGTGTTGCAGAAGTACATCGTGTCCAGCTCCTGCGCGGGTGGGGGGGTGGTGGCTGGTGGCAGGCACGGCCCCGGCGGGGGTCGCCTGCCCACCCCACCTGCCAGCCCCGCTGCCCTCACCGCCTTGGCGCAGCGCCGGTCGCAGTTGGCGCACTGCACGTCCTCCTCGCAGTCGGCCGAGCTGTCCACCAGGAACTGCAGGAGCCGGTCCACGGGGGGCAGCCCCGTGCCCCCCCTCACCACTGAAGGGTGCCTGGGGGGCAGGATGGGACACGGAGAGGGATGGGGATGGCAATAAGGAGGGGGACGCCTGCCCAGGGCAGGTGGGGGCAGCTTTGGGGACACGGGGAGCAGTGCCACGAGAGGCTGCTGGCCGCGTGCCCTGGTCCCGGCGTCCCCGCGGGCAGGGTCCCTCACCCGCAGAGCGGGCAGCGCAGGCGGCCATCGCTGGCGCGGCCCCGCAGGCAGCTGGCGCAGAAGTTGTGGTAGCAGTCGAGCAGGCAGGGGTGCTGGTAGGGCTCGTGGCAGAGCAGGCACACCAGCGGGTGGCAGTTGGCCTTCTCCAGCTCCGAGCAGCTCCCCAGTGGGGAGAAGATGCCGCCGGCCATCTGTGGGGCAGAGAGCAGCCCCCCCCGTGCCCCGCTTCACCCCTGTGCCCGGGGGGTCCCCACAGCACCGCTTCGTGAAGGACGAATCCTGTCCCCTGGGGCCCGTGAGCTGCCGCCTATTTTTAGGTTATGAGCAGCGTGGCACGAGGCTGCCCCGAACGCGCCCCTTCCCCGGCACTGCAGGCCGGGGGCAGCAGGGCCGGCTGGGATGGCCCCCGCAGCGGGGTGTCCCCCAGGGCGGGCATCCCCTGGGTTGGGGTGTCCCCCTGGGATGGGGTGTCCCCTGCAGCGGCATCGTCCCCCGCAGCAGTGTCCCCCAGAACGGGGGTGGGGGTGCCCCGGGACTGGGTGTCCCCCAGGAGGGAGCGCCCCCCCGCGACGGGGCATCCCCTGCCCGGGGTCAAACCCTGCGGTGGCAGCCCGGTAGCGAGGGCCGCTGCCCCTGGCGCTGGGGAGCCCCCGGCCCTGGCGCGGGGGTGCCGCGGCCGGGCGAAGGCTTTACCTCTCCCCGTCCGAAGCCGGGGGATCGGCCGAGCCGAGCCGAGCCGCGCCGCTGCTCCCGGTGCGCCGGCAGAACGAGGGCGAAGCGGAGGCAGCCGGACCCGGCCGCCCTGTGACGCGGGGCCCCCGGCACTGCCGGACGGCCCAAAAATAGCCCCGCGCTCCTCGGCGCCCGGCGGCGGGGCCGGCCTCGAGGTGTGGGGACACGGGGCCGCCTGCCGCGGGGCACGCCCGGGCTGCGGGGGCGCGGGCACCGGCCCGGCCTGGCGATGGCCCCCGGAGGAGGAGTGCGCCCCGCGGGCAGGGGCCGGGGTGCGGGGACGTGCGCACCCCGCGGGCAGCGAGGGGCCCCGGGCTCCAAAGAGGCACCGGGACCTCCGCCCCCGCCGGACCGACCCCCGCCCCCCGCCGGACCGACCCCCGGACCCCGCCGGCCCCGCCCCTCCCCGCCGGCCCCCCATGGCCCCGCCCCCTCCCCAGTGGCCTCGCCCCCAGACCCCGCCCGTAGCCAGAGCCCCGCCCCCGCGCTGCCTGCCGCGCGCGCGCACCGCCCAGCCAGGCAGCACTACGCGCTCGCGGGGGCAGCGCGAGGCGTGCGTGGGCGGGGCCGGAAGCCATCGACTCTCTCAGCGTTCGATTAGGGCAGCCGGCGCGCGGCGCGCGGCCCGGCGGCGGCGTGGGCGCAGGCAGCGCGGCGGCACGCGCATGCGCCCTGGCCGCCCGAGGGTGTTTCGGCGCACGCGCGCGGCGCGGCCCTCCCTTCTTGCCCCTTCGCTGGAGCCGCCATGGCGCCCGTGGTGAGTCTCCGCCGGCGGCGGGCGGCCGGGCCAGCCCCCCCCCGCCCCACCCGCCCCCGGCCTGCCGGGCCTCCGCGCCACCCGGCCCCATCTGCCCCGGCCCCCTCCCCTCCGCCGCATTCCCCTCCGGCGCGGCCCGGCGTGCGCCCGGGCCTGGGCGTGGGCCTCGGCCTGCGCCTCCTCCGGGCCCAGCTCGCCAAGCGCGGGGGCGGGCGGCCGCGGGGGGCCCTTCCTTCTCCCCGGTACCCCCGGCCGGAGGCCTGCCCCGGGGCCCTTTCCTCTCCCCCCAGCCCGGAGCCCGGCACGGCCCTCTTGCCTCCAGCCCGGAGCTCGGTCTGGCCCCCTCCCTCCGCCCCGCTGCCCCCGGGCCCGTTGCCCGGAGCCGCTCCCTCACGACGCTCTCTTTCCCCCCGCTGCAGAAGAAGCCTGCAGCGAAAGGTGGCAAAAAAAAGAAGCAGGTGTTGAAGTTCACCCTGGACTGCACCCACCCCGTGGAGGATGGCATCATGGACGCCGCCAACTTTGTGAGTGCGGGGCCGCCCTGCTGCCCCGGGGGCGGACGTGCCGGCCTGCTGCCCTGCCGGGCTGCTCCAGGGGGGCTGCTGGCTCCGCTCCCAGCAGCGTGCTGGCACGCACGGTCCTGGCGGCCCCGCTGCCCCTGCTCTCTGCTTTTGCCCCTCACCACGGCGCAGCGTAAAAGTCTGCAGCGCTGGGGAACGCCCCGCAGGCAAGGGGAGTGGTGGTGCTGGAGGCTATGAGACGTTTATTAGTTTTAAACACTTTGGAGTTAAAGCACAAGCATTTTCCCTACCTGTCGAACAGTATTGCCCTTCATCCCTCGTGGGGGGAGTTTTCTGTCATGCTGCGGGGAACAGTGAGGGCAGAGCGTGCTGCGCTTCAGCACTGTCTGATGAACCTGTCTTTCAAACTGTGCTCGAGTATGGGCTGGAAGCACGGGGCTATGGCTAAGGTGTCCTCAGTGGATCCTAACCCAGCCGTCACTTCACGGGCTGTCCCCTTGGGAGGCAGGAAACGTGTCCCTGCCTCGTGATCCGATGCATTCGGACTCGAGACCTCACTTACACGCAGGTCTGAATGGGCTGGTTGTGTCAGTTGTGGAAGGTGCTGTCAGGCTTGGAACCTCCCAGCCTGCGGGAAGGGGCTTTTCCTCTGCTTCCCCTCGACACCGTGGTATTTCTGTCTCTTCCCCAGCTCTAACAAAAAGCTGAAGCCCTGGGCACAGGCTTGCTGGGGAGGCCTTGTCTGGTGGGAGTTGGCAGCCCCGGCTAAGTGGCGGTGCTCCTCTCTTGCAGGAGCAGTTCCTGCAGGAAAGGATCAAGGTGAACGGCAAAGCGGGAAACCTGGGCGGGGGCGTGGTGACCATCGAGAGGAGCAAGAGCAAGATCACGGTCACATCGGAGGTCCCGTTCTCAAAGAGGTGAGGTGGCAGGGCAGTCATGCTGTCACAAGGCTGCTGCTGGCGCCCGGAGCCGCGGTCGGTCGCTGCCGGCAGCAGTTGGCCCTCGGCCGGGCATCGCTGGTGTTCAGGCAGGAGCTGGGCTGGCAGGAGTGCCCAGCAGCGAAGAGATGTCTTGGTGCAGGAGTCGTGCCAGGACTCTCGGTTCAACGCTGTGTGACGCTCGGTGCGGTGGCTGCCTGTTCCTGAATGATCTTTGAGAGAGATCCGCAGTCGATATTCCCGTTGGGAAGGCCGGTGGGGTGGGTGGCCAGGGAGGACGCACAGCCGAAAGCGTGCCAAGCACGGAGTTTGGGGCTTGATCCGCAGCCAAGCTCTTCCACTCTGTGTCCTGCGTGGCTCCTGCCCACTGCCCGCTTCTGGGGGCTGCCTGTCCTTTGTCTGGCTTTGACAAGCGTGGTTTTGGCTGCGGCAGAAGGGGCACGGTGGGGCGGCTGGAGGCCTGATATGGCGGGAAGAGGAGAGCCGTGTGCGGTGGGGGGCAGTGCCCTGCTCTGTAGGCGCCCGCCTTTCGGCTGATGCGGTTTCTCTGTGTCCGTGTGGCCGCTGCGGGAGCTGGCAGTGGTTTGCCGGTGGCGTGGCAGTACGGTGTGTGGCCGCAGCCTTGGGCGCAAGGGGAGGGAGGTAAACGTCCCAGGCTCTGCGTCGTTGGGGTGCCGGCACAATTCCCTGACGGTGCCATTTGCCAGGATGTGCCCACCGGGATGTGTTGCTGCCGCTGGAGGTGGAAGCCCACGGGAGCGGGGTTCGTGTTGGCTGCGTGGGGGTTTGCGGGGTGGGCGGTGCCGCTGGCAGAACACCGCCGAGCCGCTTTCGAGGCATGCTTCTCCCCGCAGGTACCTGAAGTACCTGACCAAGAAGTACCTGAAGAAGAACAACCTGCGCGACTGGCTGCGCGTGGTGGCCAACAGCAAGGAGAGCTACGAGCTGCGCTACTTCCAGATCAACCAGGACGAGGAGGAGGAGGAGGAGGAGGATTGAGCCGGCCCGCCGCCCGGCAGCCATTTTGTACAGTTTTGCTTTCCTGGAATAAACGTCGGGGAGAGTTGTTGATACCCCGCGCTCCGCTGGCGGCTGGCGGGCCCCGGGGGGGCGATCTGGGGGGGATTTGGGGCTTTTCGGGGAGCGGCGGGGCCGGGGCGGGGCCTGGGGCGGGGCTGGGGGGGGCCGGGGGGGGGGGGCGGGGCCGGGGCGCAGCGCGTGGGGCGTGGCGCGTGGGGGGCGTGGCGCGGCGGCCGCCATCTTGGCGCGGAGCGGCAGCGCCCGGCGCTCGGCCCAGCCGCTCCGGTGCCGCCGCCCGGCATGCGGGGGCCGGCGGCCGGCCGGGAGCTGCTGGACGACGCGGAGAACGAGGAGGACGTCTCGGGTAGGCGGCGGGAGCGGGTGCGGCGGCGGGGTCGGCCCCGAGGCGCGGCCCGGCCCGGCCCCGGGGCGGTCTCTGCTGCGGCTGCGCCTCCGGCTCGGGCCCGTTATCCCCGCGCCGCGGTCCCGGCAGCTCGCTGAGGCCCGGGGCGGTCCTGGAACATCGGGCAGCGCTCCCCGCCCGGGCCCCCGTGGCGGCGCCCCCGCCCCCCGAAGGGCCTTTCCAGCCCCCTTCCCCGGCCGGAGCAGGGGCCGGGGGCTCTGCGGTGCACGGGGGGGGCCTGCCCGGCCCTGCCCGGCTCCTCCCGCCCTTCCCGGTGTCTCCGGCGGAGCTCGGGCGCCAGCCGGCGCGGCTGGAAGCGCAGCAGGAGATAACGCCCCAACGGCTCTGGAGCGGCCGTGCTGTACAAGCCCAGACATTAAAAATAAAAACGCTGACGTAGGCCTTAAAGAAACGCAAAGAGCGGGCAGGGTGGCGGGGCGGGGGCTGTGCCCGTGCCCGTGGGAGCCCGGCTCGGGCTCGGTGCCTCTGCCCGGGGCCGGGTCCCGCAGGCAGCCTGGCCGGGTGCCCGTGGGGCTCCCCGAGCGCAGAGCCACAGCGCGGCACCTCCCGCCAGCCGCGGCACCCGCCCCCCGCGCCGGGCTGCCTCCCCGGCCTTGGCGGCCCGTGGAGCCCCTTCCAGCGGGCGCTACCTGGGCATCTGAACGGTAAAACCTCGGCTCCCGAATCCCCTGCGCACCCGCACCAGGAGGGGCAGGCGGCCCGTGGGGGGGTCCCCCTGCCCCTGGCGCCCCAGAGTGAAACGCTGAAGCCTCGGGGTGTTGGTGGGTGCGCAGTGGCGAGGAGCTGGGCGCCCGGAGCGCGGGGCAGGCGCTGCTGGGTCAGGCGCTGCGGGGCCAGGCTCTGCCGGGATCTGCAGCGGATCGGCTGCCGGGCGAGGGTCTCCCGGAGAGGCCACGGCCTGATGCTGCCGCTCGGCTGCGCTCCTCCGAGAGGGGGAAATGTGACCGCGGGGTCCCGTCTGCTGTGCGATCCGTCCGCGTGAGCTGTCCCTTTTGTCCCCAGAAGAAGATGATGGGATGCTGGAAGGACTGGATGAGTTTTTCGCAGAAGAGCAAGTTGCTGTGCAGAAAAAAAAGAAATCCAAGAAGCTGAAAGATGGCAAGGCTGCCAAAATCAAGAGGAGGAAGAAGGAGGTAATGCTGCATGCTGTCATGCCAGGCCAAGGGGCTCCTCTCAGCCGTGGCACAGGGCCAGGCTGCTCAGGGCGCTGGTGGCAGCTGGCAGGCACCTCTTGGGGCTCTGGGGATGGAAAGGGGGGCGATACGGGGTGTTCCCTCCCTGAGCAGCTGCTTTGCTAGCCCTGGGAGGTGACCCAGAGCCAGGGTGAGAGCCGTTCTTGTCCAGCTCGGATGCTCTGGGGTAGAAATCTGCCCTAGGAGTGGTGTCTGGAGAGCGGATGGGGGGAGAGGTGGCCACTGCACCTTCCAGCAGCGGTGCGGCTGCCCGCCCCCTCGGCAGGGGCTCGGCTGCGGTGCCTGCGTCGGGGTGTGCGATGGTGCCGTCTGTCCCTGTTTGTTGAAGCCCTCCTGCCCGCGACTGCGGTGCAGCACCTCCCTGCGTTGTCTCCGGGTGCAGGCGGTACATCTTTCCGGCACGTCCTGTACCAACATGGTGTCTGGGGCTCGTGTTCCTGAGGAGGGAGATGCAAACCGCCGCGTCGGGGCAGGGCTTGGAGGCCTCTGCGGACGTCGGTGTCAGCCACGCTCGTCCAGGGCATTTTGCAAGCGAGGCAGTGTAGGGGCTTCCAGGATTTGGCACGTGGAAGGGCTCTCGGGCCTTCTGTAGGAAAACAAAGATGGGGCGTCGTGTCCTCGAGGATCAGACCTTCCCGAGGTGGCGTTGGGGGTCCGCTGTCTGTTTGGGAAGGCGGACTGGCACTGCGGTGGCGCGCCCGCCTCAGACGCAGCGCGGTCCCGGAGCTGGGCTCGCTGCCACGTTGCGCCACGCCGGCTCTGTCCCCGGGCAGCGCTGGACGTGAGGACAGGAGCAGACACCTTGTGCGCCGGCCCTTTCGCTGGGGAGAAGTCACTCACCTAGCATAACCAGATGCACCCCCGCCCCTTCCCTTACCAAACCAGGGCTGGGTGATGCTGGTCTCCTCCAGCCGCTCCCCGTGGGATTTGTAAAAACAAACTGGCTGGATGAGGCAGCACATTAAAGTGCTTTTGCTGCTGATGGGAGCATGACGCGCTGCCGATTTAAAGGAAGCCGATTCCATCCCGCACTCCATTACCTGCCAGCCTTTTGCAGCCGTTGCGGCCCTGAGGAAGCTTTTTTCCCTCGTGGCCATGGTGATGTTCTCTTTCTGCAGATACCACGCAAAGCTGGCGCAGGCCCTCTGCCTCCCTCTGCCTCTCCCGTCATTGGATGCGTTTTTTTCCTATGCTGCTTTTCTTGGAGGGGGGCATAAAGTAAAACCCTGGGGTGTTTTCACCCCTGCTCATTTTCTGTCGATGCCGGCCTGGCTGAGCCCAGCAGCAACACGTGCGGCTCGTGCTGGCTCTGGCTGCTGCCTCGCTGGGGGTGGGGAGGAAATAACAGGCTCAACAGTGAGTGTGCTTGGTTTTTTAATTATGCCTTGTGTGGGCAGTGTTAACCAACCTCGGTCCCGCCCGTGGGAGACTCTTCCCTCGTCTGTCGAAGCCAGGGAGAAGCTGGTGCTGTAGCTGTCGGTAGGCACCGAGCAGCACCCAGGCTGCCTTTGGGATGAGGAGATAAAAGATGGGGGGGCCTGGAATGGGGCTTCCTTTTCCTAAACTCCTCCTCAAGCGTTTTGAGGGGCGGGTGGACCTTCCCTCTGCTAGAGGAAGGTGGGAGTGAGGTGCAAGCCTGCGGTGTGGGGCCAGCGCCTGCGCCGCGGCTGGCTGACACCCTCCCGTCCCCCGGGGTTTTGTCCTTGGAGCGTGGGGCAGAGGTGCTGCCGCGCCACACTTGTGCGGGGATTCGCCTGCGTCAGCCGCAGTGGAACTCGTTCGGTTTGCGGTGACGGTGACGGAAGCCCCGGTGCAGGAATTGATGCTGCAAACCCCTGGAAAAATCTGCATAAAATAACCAGGCTGCGGTTTGAACCTCGGCGTATGGGGATGAAGGTCCTTGTCAGCGAAGGGAGCGGAGAGGGGGAATGGCAACCTGTACTGCAGCAGTTACCATGGCAACCAATTATTCCGTGCCAAATTACAACTGTTTATCACCCCGCTAGAGGAAAGGCTCGATTTGTTCTGAACCGAGAAGGACCAGAACTCCGTAATGGCCGCCGAGCGACAGCGCGCCTCGGCTGCCGTTGGCTTTGCGATGAATTCCCATTGCCGGGGCGGTGGCTGCGGGCAGGGGGCTCGGGGCAGGGGGGGTCTGCTGGGCAGCGGTGGCGGGGGGCTTGGGCCGGCAGTGCCAAGCCCTCCTGGCACACCGGCGTGAGGGCTCTGCCGTTGGGGTCTGGGGTGGGACGGAGGGATGCCCGAGCACACGCATCCTCTCGCAGGCTCTCTCGGGACCCGAGCGCTCCTCCCGGCAGCAGTGGCCTTCGTTAGGGTGGTAGCGCGGTTGCTGTCAGTCCGGCAGCGGGTCAC
Organism: Butorides virescens; assembly: GCA_017310255.1. Taxonomy (NCBI): domain Eukaryota; kingdom Metazoa; phylum Chordata; class Aves; order Pelecaniformes; family Ardeidae; genus Butorides; species Butorides virescens. The sequence goes on from JADKXX010010006.1 coordinate 25,077, forward strand.
GGTCCCTCTCCCAGAAGGGAACCTAAATTCCGCCCGGCCGGTCTCCTCTCTAGCTCGCCCCAGCGCGGTGTAGCCGTCTGAGCCTGGTCCCTTCCCGCTGGGGAAGCCAAATGCATCCGTCGGCCGTCCAGCGGGGTGGCTCACCGTGCTGCCGAAGCTGTGTGTGACCGTGTCCCCACCGGAGATGGGAGGTTTGTGCGGCTGCCTGTGTCTGAAAGCGGGGGGATCCAGCCAGGCTCACCCGACTTACTCTGCAATCCTGCCCCTTCCGAGGCTCCGTGCATCCGCCAGGGCTGTTTGGTTTTGGGGCAGCTGGAATCCTCCTGTTGTCACGCCGTTGTCCTGCAGCACCTAGTGCCCAGCTGGGCAGAAAAAGAAAACAAACAAAGCAACCCCCTAGCACAGTATCTGTCCGGTGAGCTGAAGGATGGCATGTGACTGAAGAGACCTGCCCTTCCTTTCCTTCAGTTTCTTAGCTGTCCGTGCTCTGGTACAAGAACGTGACTTTATTCGTGTACACTTTATTTGTGAGCAAACACAAGATGGAACGTTGTACCTGTGTTGTAGCAATTAAAAACGTTCCCTAAATGTTGCCCATCTGAACGGGCATGAATCCTGAAGCTTAGGATCTCTTAGCAGAGCGGTCAGCTGCCTCTCAGAGGAGTTGCTCTTGGGTGTACGGCGCAGCTATTTTTAATGCGTGCATTCGCTTGCTCGGCTGCTGTCTCCTGGTTTTCTGTTCATTCCGCCGCTCACCGGAGCGGTGCCTGGACTCTGGGGGGTCGCAGCCTCTGGGTGCTTTCGGAGGAGCACATTCCAGCTCGGAGGCAGAGCAGGCATCCATCCGCACGGCTGCGGCTCGGCATCGCTGCTCTTGCCCCCCCGGGTGAACAAGTCTTGAGGCAAACGCATAAAGGTTCCATTCCGTGTTCCTTGGCCTGGGCAGACTCTTCCAAAATACCATTTTAGCCGTATCGCATGACCTTCTCCTCCTTTTTTCCGCCGCTGCCACGGGGCGTGGGCTGCCTCGCGTGAGCAGATGTGTTGGTAGCGCTCCCGGAACGGAGGGAGGGAACGGCCCCGTTTGCAGGTGGGGACTTGGGGCAGGAGCTTGGCTGGGGATCACGGAACTGCCCTGGAGAAACGGTTCCAGATAAACCAAGGATTTCTTTCTGCCCGTGTCCCTTGTGGTCAGGTGCTTCTTGCTGTTCCCAAACCTGATTTTCGTGGTGTTTTGCCCCAGCGTAACGGCAGGGTTATCTGAGGGGGGTAGACTTTGGCTGGTGGCAGGGCTTGCTTCGTGCTGGCTGGGAGGGTTTGCCAGAGGAGAGTGGGGGGGGCAGGCTCTGCTCTTTCTCCACTGTCGCTTTCTGTTCCAGGGTAGCAATGATGAAATGTCAGACAACGAAGAGGAGATTGAGGAGAAATCAGAGAGCGAAGGAAGTGACTATTCCCCCAATAAAAAGAAGAAGAAAAAACTGAAGGACAAGAAGGAGAAAAAACCAAAACGGAAAAAGAAAGATGAAGAGGAGGATGACAACGAGGATGGAGGCCTAAAGGTATGGAAGATTCCTTTGCCCCGAGCTGGTGCTAGAGCATGAGACCTCCGTGTGTGGCCAGACCCCCGCGAGTTGCCTCCTCCAGAGCCGAGCCGTGTTCTCTGGCCATCCACCTTGTGCTGGTGAATGGTTTCCCTTCGTGTAGAGCGCGGCAGCGTAAGCAAAGCGTTCCCCGGCGGGCTGGGGATTTAGGCACGTGGCGACGTGCGCTCACAAGTGCTGGTGGCGCCTCTGGAGGCGATGAAGCCGGTGTGTTTGACCCTGAGGTGGGAAGCCTAGCCAGGTAGCTCGGATCTTCTGCCAAACGGCAGCTCCTCAGCCTGAGGCAGCTTGCCTTCTTGGATTGCCTGCCCGCATCCCGCCTGTAACAATTCATCGCGTCTGTCCTCCGAACATGAGGACAGAGAGTGAGGGAGCGGCTCGTGCTTGGAGAAGGTGGCTCCGGGGCTTCATGGGACGCTTGTCCTGGGCTTGGCAAGGGAGAGATTGCAGCTGAACGACCGGGAGAGGAGAGGTGGTATTTCCCCACTGTTTATCTTGCGTGCAGAGAGAAATTCAGTTTCTCGGAGACGTGAAACCTGCCAAGGCCTTGTGCTGTATTGCGTGGTATGGGGAGCATGCCGACGGTGCCGCGTTCATTTGCTTCTCGGAGGTGTGTAAGCGTTGGTTTATTGAGCACTTGCGCGTGCTCTGGTTTTTACATCACAGAAAGAAATGCCTGCGTGTCGCTGACTCGGGAGAGCGTTTGGTACAGAGCACGTGACGGGCCCAGCCTTGCGCCGCTCATCTGCAGAGCCGCGGTCGTTTGCGTTAATGATGTCTCTCTGTAAACCTACAGGAGCCCAAGAGCTCAGCCCAGCTGATGGAAGAATGGGGCCTCGATGACGTAGATTACATTTTCTCGGAAGAAGATTATCATACTCTGACTAATTACAAGGCCTTCAGCCAGTTTCTCAGGTAGGAAACTGTAGGGCTGGGGGGGGCCTTGGGGAGCGGTTGAGATTGGGGCATTGCTCAGTCCAGTGGGTGAAGTTGTGAAGTAAATTCTGCATCGCGAGCTCCTTGTTGCTGCTCCCTGCCCGACTCGGTCCTCAAGACTCCGTTTTCATTGCCGGATTGACTGGAAAACAGCTCAAGTGTTTCTCTCTCCCCTCCCTCTCTCCAAACCCCCGTTTTTTGTGTCTGCTTGTTTGAAAAGTTTCATTGTGTAATGAAAACGAATTTTTGCTTGTGCTGCCAGCCATTCAAAACACAACAGGCATTTCGGGGAAGGGTGGTCTCTGAGGAAGTTTAAGTGTGCTCCTTTATGTACATTTACTCGTTTAAGAAAGCTCTGGTTCCTGCTGCCATTCCAGTGGAGCTGCTGGTCCGTTTCTTAGGCTGAAGTACCAGCACAGGACGAGCAGGAGCGGACGCGCAGTGAAGCGTTCCTGTTAACGCGTGGTTTTCTCTCTCCCCTGCCCTGCAGGCCTCTGATTGCCAAGAAGAACCCCAAGATCCCCATGTCCAAGATGATGACCGTGCTCGGCGCCAAGTGGCGAGAGTTCAGTGCCAACAACCCGTTCAAGGGCAGCTCGGCAGCAGCGGCAGCAGCGGCCGTGGCTGCGGCGGTGGAGATGGTCACCGTCGCCCCGCCGCTTGCCGCCAGCCCCCAGCAGCCTGCCTTGCCCACTGTCATCAGGAAGGCCAAGACCAAGGAGGGCAAGGGTAGGTGCCGACCGCGGTGGGCTGAGCGGAGGGGCTGCCTTCGCCGGCGGCGTACGGCCGCCCTGCCGGGCCCGCAGAGCTGGGAGAGCTGCTGCAGGCAGGAGACACGCTGCAGCAAAGCGGGCAAGTGAAGGCTGTGCCAGAGGTGTGTCTGCAGCTCCCGCTTCCCTTGCAGAAGTGCTAGAGAGGGCTGTGGCTTCTGACCCCTGACAGGTCACCCTGGCGGCCTCTGGGCCTTCTGGACTCTGGGTATTTTGTGGCCATTAATGCTCACCTTCCTCCTGATACCTTAAATAAGTGATCGGGGCGTGTGTTTCTGTGCCATCGTCTATCGCGGGGATTCTGCAGGGTTGCAAAGCCCTCCAGAAGCATCCTCAGAGCCCGGTGTCCAAGCTGAAGAGGATCTGTAGGTTAGCGAGGCTGGGGCAGAGGTGCGTTGGCAAAGCAGGTATGGTCTGGTGCCCTGTTGGGCAGTCGAGCCGGGTGCTTTGTCTCTGAGATGGCAAGGAGCTCAGTGATGGAGAGGCATTGGTGGTGAGGCTGCAGCTCTTTTTCAGAAGAATGGATTTACTCTCCTGCCAGTTGGGTGAAAGGCAACTGCCTTCAAAGCCCACTTGCAAGGCTGAGCCAACCCTATAAATTTGCGGTAGCTCCCAGAAACAGATTTGTACTGAAAGTGTCTCCAGCTGTCAACGCCTCCGTTTCTGACGTGAGGTCGGTGCTGCTTTCCCCGTGCTTGGAAGGGGCCGTGCGGATCGCTGTAGAAGATGGGCCGTAGCGGGAAAGGGAGGGCTCTCCCTTCGTTAGCACCGTGCTCCTCCTCGGGGAGGCTGCTGGTCCGCCTGTGCAGTCGTCAATTCCTGATGCCTCGAGAGGTGTTGAACAGGCGGCTCAGCGCTGGCAGCTGACCGAGAGCGCAGCTTGCGGCGGCCTTCCCGTGCGGTGGGCTCAGCGCAGCGTTCCTGCTGCTCCGTGGCTGCCTCTTCTCCGGGCCTTGCAGACCCCTAAGTCCCTGTTTGGTATTTGCAGCCCCGTTGCAGCCCTGTGGTCCCTCTCCTGGATCCCAGGGCAGTTGCTTTCCTCCCTGGATTCTTTGCAAGCGTTGGGGCTGGGCTTGCAGCCTTTTGCCCCAAGGACGAGCTCTGTGCTAGGCGCTCCCTGGCTCCCCGTGGTCCCCAGTGCCCTCTCATCAATCCTGGGGTTGGGGTAGGGGGGGATTTTGGGGGCAGCTGTTTGTAGAGTACCAAACAAGTCTTCTGTTTCTCCAGGTCCAGGTGTGCGGAAGAAAATCAAGGGCTCCAAAGACGGGAAGAAAAAGGGGAAGGGGAAAAAGATGGCAGGCTTGAAATTCCGGTTTGGAGGAATCCCCAGCAAAAGGAAAAAGGGCTCCTCTGTAAGTGCGCGCCGCCTTTTTCTGCACGGGGCCTTGGGTGTGGGGGGTGCAGCAGGGAAATGCCGGGACAAGCCCTCCCCTGGAAGCCTCCCACGTGTAGGGGGTCACAGCCTCGCTCGTGCCCCTCTGCGAGGCGCCGGTCTCCGGTCAGCGCGTTCGTTCATCCCTTGGGTAGAGAGCTGGGTCCAGGCTCCGATTGTGAAGAGGTTGTGCCTGGACGTGATTTCTGCGACAATTATATAATCACGTTTGCTTTCGGTGACGAGGTTGGTAATGCCATCATTTCAGATTTCATTTGCAAAGAAATTCTTCAGGGCTTGCGCTCCAGCTGAACCGTACGTTAAAGAGAATTATCGAATGCTTTAATTACATTAGCATAGCCTGCCTCCTGGCGTCTGTGATCCCACAGCATAGCCCAGGGGTACCAGGGCTTCCCAGTAGGAGCGTGGCAGCAGGGCTGTACCACAGTTTGTGTGCCATGCTCTTGCCAGCACACGAATATCAGGTGCATTTTAAAGAATAGCAGAGTGCTTTAAAGAATAAATCTCTTAAATGACTGCTGAATAGGAATGGAGCTCTTGTAGGTCTTGATAATATTGATCAAAATCCCATTAGCTCGCCCTTCTTGGAGCTCACTGACTCTCTGGCTCTAGTTCACATAACGTGTTGTAAATAACTTCATGCGTCAGAGGTTGAAGCGGGAGCGATCCGAGGCAGCCACTCGCTGCTGCGTTCGCCTTTCTGAAAGTTGCGAAGAGCTTGGCCTCGTTCCTGCAGCTGGAGCGCTAAGCACCCGATTAATGGCATGCAAATCGGGGATTTGTGGGCAGAAATCGCCAGAATAAGAGCTCAGACGTGGTTATGTTTTGACGCCATTGAATGCCGGGCCTGCGTAACTCCTTTCACACCTTAAGGAAGGCCAAGCATGAACGCCTACGTGCACACGCACAACCAGGCCGGCACAAGGGGTGTCGAGAGAGAGGGAGAAAAGTTCTGCCAAGCGGTGGAGAAGGGGGCTCCTGACCGCCCGGGAGTGGGAGCAGAGGGTCGTCCCCCCACGCGTCTGTTTGGGGTGACTGTGCCCACCATGAGATTGTCACAGCAGCGGGGTGTTGCAGCTGGCTGGTGCCGATGCCTGCGAGATGCTGAGCCTTTCCCGACGTGCCTGGTCAGCCGCACCCTGCGGTGTCTGCGCTCTGTGCCAGCGGGGACGGCAGGGGTCACCCAGAGCCCAGCGGGGGCGGCAGGGGTCACCCAGAGCCCAGCGGGGGCGGCAGGGGTCACCCAGAGCCCAGCGGGGGCGGCAGGGGTCACCCAGAGCCCAGCGGGGACGGCAGGGGTCACCCAGAGCCCAGCGGGGATGGCAGGGGTCACCCAGAGCCCACCCCTTGTCAGGGGCTCGGCCTGTTGAGTTACACATTTTAACCGTGCCCTGAGATTTGCTCGGTGATTGCGCTCCGGTGGCGCTGTGAACTGGACGAGCCGCTGCTGTGCTGGGCAGTGCAAGGTAATTGCCTTCAGGCTCTGGTGACAGTCGGGGTCTGCGGTGGTTGATTGCCTGGCTGGGACACGGATCTGATAGCGGAGATTGCCCCGCTTCCTAGCGCCTCCTGACACAGTCCCGTGAATCCCGGCTGTCGCTGCCGGGAGCGTGCTCACCCTGCCAGCGGCCCCGCTCTCTGGCTGGTCAGTTTGGGTGGAGAGGGGGGTGCCCCAAGGAGCTCAGCCGCCGGTCGATGATCCCACGCAGGTTTATGCGGGTCTTTGGGGGTTTGTTCTGCTGCAGAGCGGCGTTCTCTGGGGGTGACCGCTGGGGTGCCAGCGCTTGGACTGTGTGTGCTTTGGTTTTCCCCTCTGCAGAGCGAAGAGGAGGAACAGGAGGAATCTGACTTTGACAGCGCCAGCATCAACAGCTCCTCAGTGCGCTCCGAGTGCTCGGCTGGCCTGGGGAAGAGAGGGAAGAGGAGGAGAAAGAAAAAGAGGAGTAGGCCATCCTTCGTACTCTGTTCCGTTCTGTGTGGAGTGCCCTCTTCAGATGGGGCTTTCCTGGCCTTGGCGGCTCAGGCCGTGTCTGGGGCTGGCTCGCTGGGAGAGGGTGTGCTTGTGCTTGTCTGCGTGTGTGGAGTGCGAGCTGCTCTCGGGGTGTCCCGGCCCCGCTGCTGGTGGGCTCGTGCCAGCGAGAAGGCAATGAGCGGGTGCTGCTGCCAGGCGCTGGCTCCCCCCCAGAGTGCCGGGGGCGGCGGAGCGGCCCGGCGTCCGTCCGTCTGCTGTCAGCTTTCCCTCTGCGCCTCCCTGCAGCCGTCAGCCGTGCCTGGGGCTCAGCTCCGCGCCCCCGCTCGGGAGGGCGCTGGCTGCGGTGCTCTGCCCTGCTGCGGTGCCGCGGCGCACAAATCCTGCCCACCCCGTCTTGCAGCCCCAGCCACCCAGGGCGGCTGCGGCCCCTGCCCGCCCCGGGACCCTGCCTGCGCTTTGGGCACCGGGGTGCGTCACGGGCGGCATGGGCAGCTGCCTCCCTGCCTGCACGTGTGATCCCACCAGGATTTGTCCTATAGCAGCTAAGTTGCAGAATTTGTGGGGCTTCCAGGGAAGCGATTTTCTGAGGAGCAGCCCCTGGAGAGACGTGGCTTGTGGCAAGCTCCCAGTGGAGCAGGGCAGGCTGTGGGTGAGAAAGTGTTAAAACGAGGGACGTTTTGTCTGCATGAGATGCTCGACCAGGCAGCGGGCAGGCGGGCGACCTGTGGTAGCGATGTAGGAAGAGGGAGGCACGGGAACAGTGGCGCAGAGCATCTGTCGGGGTCCGCCGGCGGCTGCGTGGCCACGTTTGCGCGCGTGTTCCTTCATCCCGTTCCCCGCGCAGGGCTGCGGGTGGGCGCTGCGTGATGGCACCTCCGTCCCCGCGCTGCCCTACAGAGCAGCCCCCTGCGCTGGGGGTCCCCAAGCCCTGCTCCAGCCGTGGGCACTGGCAGGGACTGCTGGGCCCGGGGCCACCCTGGGCGGCTTCCCACGCCGTCTCCCCCTCCTGCGCCGCCCCAGGGTGCGCGCTGCCTTTCGGCCTTGCATCCGCGCTCGGGATGAGATGCTTCAGATCCAGGCGCATCCTTTGGCTTCTTGGCTTTGCCAATGGGTTTTTGCTTCCGAGAAATGGCAGGGAGGCTTCTGGGCTGGGGCACGGCCAGGGCGTGATGCCGGCCAGCCTCTCTGTTGGTCGAGGAGACAGGGCTGGCCGGCGGGCTCCACGTCTCGCGTGTGAGGGGCGTTGCTTCTCTTGCTGGCTTGTCGGCGTAGGAGGGCCCTGGTGCTGGAGCTAGGCAGCGCCTGCCGTGCGCCGGCGGAGCGGAAGGTCGAAGGTCCGCGCCGGGAGTTTGTGGCTGAGCTGGGATGTGAGATGAGCTGTTCTGGCACTTGCAAGGCCTTGTCCCTCCCTGCCTCTTCCCGTCCACGCCGAGTTGAGAGCGCTCCTGCCTCTGTGCCAGAGAGCACCCAGGAAGAGCAGAGTAGTCCCAGGAGAGGCCTCCTCCTCCTCCTCGGCCGTGTCACCCTTGCATGGTGCGTTTGCAGTTGGTGGCGCTGGTACCTGGGGAGGTTTCTCTGACTGGCCTCCCTTGCAACCTCTCCAGGTTCTGGCATTCTCCATTGAGAGCCTGAAGGAACCAAAGGATGATACAGTGTGGAGAGAGAAAGAGAGACAGAGGTGAGATGATGCTGTGTGCAAAGATGAACTGTGGTGCTGAGGGACAGAGAGGTAGGGGGATGTAACAGGAGGGGTCCGAGGCGAAATGCTTTCCTTATTTCCTTAACTCTATCGTAGAGGAGCGAGTGTCCCGTTCCCTCCCGGGAGAGCAGGCAGCTCTGCTGTCCCTCTGACCGTACGCCTGTCCCTTGCTTGCAGTCGAAGAAGGGGACGGGTACGAGACGGACCACCAGGACTACTGCGAGGTGTGCCAGCAGGGAGGGGAGATCATCCTGTGCGACACCTGCCCCCGCGCCTACCACCTCGTCTGCCTGGACCCCGAGCTGGAGAAGGCCCCCGAGGGCAAGTGGAGCTGCCCCCACTGTGTGAGTGGGGTCAGGGCCCCGCGGGCGGGCGGGCGGGCAGCTGAGACCCTCGGCGTTACGCTGGCTGTGCTTCCCCAGGAGAAGGAGGGCATCCAGTGGGAGCCCAAGGAGGAGGAGGAGGAAGAAGAGGAGGGCGGCGAAGAGGAGGAGGACGACCACATGGAGTTCTGCCGGGTCTGTAAGGACGGAGGGGAGCTGTTGTGCTGCGACACCTGCCCGTCCTCCTACCACCTCCACTGCCTGAACCCGCCGCTGCCGGAAATACCAAACGGTGAATGGCTCTGCCCTCGCTGTACAGTGAGTGTTACCAGCATTCCTCGCCCCATCCCTGCTCCCGCGCCCGCCCAGCCCAGGAGCGGGTCTCCTGGCTGTCGCTGCCCCTCACACCCTCTGCCCATGCCCTGCTGCAGGGCCAGCATCCTTCCCTCTGCCACAGCCCCCGTCCCTGGGGGAGCATCGCTGCCGGTCCTGTGCCCCCCAGGGCCCTGGACGGCTCTGCCGCCTGCGCCGTCTCCCCACGGGGATTGCTGGCCGGCGGCTTCCCTGCCAGTTTTCAGATGGGATGTCAAGCTCTGTTTGATGCACGGCCTGTGCAGAGCTGCCTTTCTTGCCTGGTGGCAAGAGCTGTCCCCGCAGGGGATGCGGCAGTGTCACGGATGCTTCTGGGGCTCGCCTCCGCCCACCCCACGCGCCCTCGCCGCCTCCTTTCTGCCCCCCCCCCGTTAGAAACAGCAAACGGGTAGCTCTGCCCAGCACCCGGGCGGCGCTTTGCTTGTGCCTGGGGACGGTGGCGGTGTTTGTGGGGTGAGAAAGGTGCAGCCAGGGTCTGGGACCGTTCAGGTCGCCCGGTTTGCCACGCTTGGCTCCCTGCGGCCAGGGGTGAATCCACGGTCGCCCTCCCCTTCTGCCCTTCAGGGCTGCCCTCTTCCCCGTGGCCCCTGACAGGGGCTCACCTTAAACCCTGTGCTCTTGCCTGTTTGCTTTTTTGTCCCCAGTGCCCTCCCTTGAAGGGCAAAGTCCAACGCATCCTGCACTGGGCCTGGAAAGAGCCGCCGGCCGCCCCGCTGCCGCCCGTGCTGCCCGCCCCGGACGCGGAGCTGGCTCTGCCCCCGCCCAAGGCGCTGGAGGGGATCCCGGAGCGCGAGTTCTTCGTGAAGTGGGCAGGCCTCTCCTACTGGCACTGCTCCTGGGTCAAGGAGCTGCAGGTGAGCCAGCGCATCGTCGTCGCGTCCCAGCCCAGCCCGCTGCCCCGCCGCCCGTGGGCTGAGCGCGGCTTCCTCCCGCCGCAGCTGGAGCTCTACCACACCGTGATGTACCGCAACTACCAACGGAAGAACGACATGGACGAGCCCCCGGCCTTCGACTACGGCTCTGGTGACGAGGACAGCCAGAGGGAGAAGCGGAAGAACAAAGACCCACAGTACGCCAAGATGGAGGAGCGGTTCTACCGCTACGGCATCAAGCCCGAGTGGATGATGATCCACCGCATCCTGAACCACAGGTGGGGAGCTGTGTGCGGGGGGGCTCGTGAATGGGCCACCGAAAGGTGCGTGCCAGGGCGCCCGAGCCCCTGGTAGTGCTGGCACCGAGCGATGCCATTGCAGACCAGGCAGGGAAGTTGCAAGGGTGAGCCCTGCCGCGCTCCCTGGAGCCCTGCGAGTTCGGGAGGCGAAGCTCCCAGCCGCGGGTCCGTGCTCTCCGCGGGCGTTCCCTTCGTGCGCAGCTCTCGCACGGACGGTTTGCACGGTTAGCTGAGCCTCTGGGACTGCCTGCTGGGGGATTTCGGTGCTCAGCTGCTTTCTGCCCCCCGGGGCCAGGAGGTTCTCGTTGTCCTTCTGCAAAGCCAAAGTCTTGGCCTGGTGGAATTTCAGCTGCTGGCTTGTTTCGAGGTCTCTGTCGCCTTGGAGGTTTGCTCCCGAGGTGGAGGCAAGGCCAGAAGTGAATCGACGCCTGCCTTATTTTCATTTCTGCTGTGTTGCATGTTAGAAACAGGGACAGTGGATGCACAGAGTTGTTCTGTTTATCCCAGGCGTTGTTCGGGTCCCTGTTACAGCCCAGTCATTCTGTAGGTTGCTGCTGCGACCCGGTGCTGGGTCTCGCTTCCATAGGTTGTGCCCTGCTCACCTGGAGTGCTTTGGAACAGCAGCCCGTTCCCGTGTCGGTCGGTCGTTCCTCTCGGGAACTGCGCAGCCCCTCTGCACTCACGTGAAGGTGAGGTGCCAGCAGGGGTTGGTGTGCTACGCGTCCCCGAGGGGCGCGTTATCCCACCTACCGCCCCCGGTGCCGAGAGGGATGGTGCCCGAGGAGAGGAGCTCGAGCAGGTGCCTGACTCCCTTAGGAGGCTTTGACATTTGCGTTTCTTTTCCATGGAAGATATTTCCCACATGTGAAATGTGTTGTGCAGGTGGTTTTTTCACGTCAAGCGGCTAAAGACTCCTTTTTGTTGAATTTCTGCGTTTCAAGTGGCAACTTGACATTTCGAGTGGCAGCTCTGCTTGAAGGCTGCCTGGCAGATAATAAATAAAGCCGCCTCGCTAGTTTTCACGCGAGCTTTACCTTATCCACTGATAAGGGAAGGGTTTTTTCCCCGCAGACACGTAGTCAGGCTCGGTAGTGTGTTCATTCATTTTTCAGTGTAAGCAAAACTGCGCAGAGCAGCGAACGCTGCACGAGGAAGAGGGTGAGCGCTGGAATTCATCCCGTCCCGGTGAAACAGGAAAACGGGGTTGTTCTGTGGAGTGGAAGAGCAGCCTTTAAAGCTTAACGATTTACCACAGGCGGCAGGTTAATAGGCATTTCTGCCGGAAAGCGTTGATGCTTTATGGCTTTCTAGCTCTGCTTGGATGTCGTGGTCTGTAGGTGAAGGCAGAGGATGAGGCGTCCGGTTTTGTGGAAGCAGGTTATGGCCGGCAGCTTCCCGGGGGCCGGGTGTCATGTCACCGATAGGCTTTTTGTGCCCTGCGCTACAGCTTTGATAAAAAGGGAGACATCCATTACCTGATCAAGTGGAAAGACCTGCCGTACGACCAGTGCACCTGGGAGATGGACGAGATAGACATCCCGTACTACGAAAACCTCAAACACCTCTACTGGAACCACAGGTACGAGCCAGCCGGGCTTCGTTTTGGCTGAAGTTGTGTGGGCTGTTGGGAGGGGAAAATTAACACTCTGTGAGTGCCCGTGCTAACTGGGCTGGAAACGCCCCTGGGGAAAAGGCGGCGGAGTTGGAGAGGCGTTTCTGTCCCTCGGCTTGGGGACTGGGAGAGGAATGCCTGCCTGCCTTCTCCTGATGCGTGCTGGCTGTTGCAGGGAGCTGATGCTGGGGGAGGACACGCGCCCTCTGAAGAAGCTGAACAAGAAGGGGAAAAAGCTGAAAGAGGAGAAGCTGGAAAAACCTCCAGAAACGCCTCTGGTGGATGTGAGTAGGAGCGGTGGGAGCAGCCGATGGCACGCGTGCCCAGAGAGCGGGAGGTCTGGCTGGCCACCCCATCCCAGTACATTTTTCTCCTCTAGTTCCTTCCCATTTTTTTTTTCATTCAAAGCTCCGGGGTGGCTTTGCTGTGAGGAGCCTGAGGGCCGGGCTGTGCTGGGGACCGTGTCTGCATCTCTTTGGGGCTCTTTGGTGTCACAAGGCTAACGAGGGGTGTGCTTGGCTGCAGAGAAAAGAGGGGGGGTTGGTTCTCACTGCCTTGCGTGGTGTGTCTCTCTGTGCAGCCTACGGTGAAGTTTGACAAGCAGCCGTGGTACATTGACGCCACGGGAGGCACGCTCCATCCTTACCAGCTGGAAGGGCTAAACTGGCTGAGATTCTCCTGGGCCCAAGGGACGGATACGATCCTGGCCGACGAGATGGGGCTGGGGAAGACTGTGCAGACCATTGTGTTCTTGTACTCCCTGTACAAGGAGGTGAGTGGAGCGTCTGGCAGTCCCGGAGGTGGCTGAGAGCAGCTTGGTGCAGGGAGAACAGCTTGGACTTTGTCTCCCCGAGCAGGGCCACTCCAAAGGGCCGTACCTGGTCAGCGCCCCTCTCTCCACCATCATCAACTGGGAGCGTGAGTTTGAGATGTGGGCACCTGACTTCTACGTCGTGACCTACACGGGGGACAAAGAAAGCCGCTCGGTCATCCGGGAAAATGAGTTTTCTTTTGAAGACAATGCCATCCGGAGCGGAAAGAAGGTCTTCCGGATGAAGGTGGGAGCCAAGTCTGTGCCCTACCCAGTACTTTAACCTTCAGTAAGAAGGGGAGAGAGCAGGATTTGACCTGGGGAGGGTGGCTGGTTAGGTCCCTCGTCAGGTGTTTTCCAAAAGGGGAAGCTGGCACTGTTTACAAATGCAGATTTGTGATGAGCTTTAAAGATTTCTGCTTCTGTCGTCCCCTACTTGGTTCTCACCTTGAGATGGGTATAGGTTTTCAGCTGGCATGGCTCATGTCTCAGCCCTGCTGCTGGCGCTGTGCTGTGCAGTGCGGGCAGCCGCCCCTTTGCTCTGTGGGTCGCCTGCAGCAGCAGAGGTGGAGGCCGTCCCGTCCCCTGCTCTCTTACCCAGGCTTTTCTCCCCCTCTGCTCCTCCAGAAGGAAGCCCAGATCAAGTTCCATGTCCTGCTCACCTCCTATGAGCTGATCACAATTGACCAGGCGGTGCTGGGCTCCATCGAGTGGGCCTGTCTGGTGGTGGACGAAGCGCACAGGCTGAAGAACAACCAGTCCAAAGTAAGCAGTGGATGTTGGTGAGGGATTTTTGTGGTGCAGCCGGTGCCGCAAAGATATGGCACCCCGGCACTGGCGGTCTGCTGCTTCCGCGCTTTCCTCCCCGGGAGCCGAAAGATGCCTCGCACAGGCTCTGCCTGGGACCTGTATTTCGGCGGATTTGCTCTCCTTAACATCCTCTGGCATTAAAAATCCTTCAGCAGTGGAAGAGGTGGCAGCCTGGCTTTGGTGGGCTGTGCTGGAAGGGAATCGATCCCTCTCCTTGCTCTCCCCTTTACCTGAGGCCAAATGCACTCTCCGGCCCCTGGGACCTTCGCAGGGTCCCCAGCGCAGGGGGAGGCAGGCGCTGTGACCCGAGGACGTTCAGGATTGCTGCCTGAGCTCGGTGGGGGTGGCTCGGAGGGGGACCTGCAAGCTGCAGCCTGCTCTGCGTGCCCGGCGGGAGGGAGAGGTCGCTGCTGAGGCTCTGTGTGCGCAATCTGCAGGGTCCCCAGCTGATTCATCGGCTCCGCTGCGCTCTTTTCGCCTCACCTCACCTCTTTTCCCAGTTCTTTAGAGTACTGAATAGCTACAAGATCGATTACAAGCTGCTGCTCACCGGGACTCCGCTCCAGAACAACTTGGAAGAGCTCTTCCACCTGCTCAACTTCCTGACCCCCGAGAGGTTTAAGTAAGTTGCACGAATTCCCCCCGCTGAAAAGGGAGAGCAGCCGGGACCCGGGCTCCTGCCGGCCGGCGGGGTGGCTCAGCAGAGGTTTTCCAGTTTCCTGGGGCTCCTGCCGTGCGCGGGTGCCTGGATCCAGTTACCACTGTGCCTGTGCCAGCGCTGTGCGCCGGCAGGCCCATGGCAAAGCGCGTCGCCCCGTGGTTTGCCGTAGCAGCTACAGCACGTTTTATGTAACCCCAGGTTTATTCCTGTGGACCGCTACTTTTTGGGTCCTGTGGGTAGCTATTGCCTTGTTGTGGGCCAGGAGATTTGTGAGTGAGGAACTGAAGCCTGCCTTCCCTTCCCTCTCTCCGAGGAGGCAGAGGTTCTTTGGGGAGCTCGTTCAGACCTCCTTAGTGCGTTTAGGGCAAATTTCCCCTCAGCCATCGGTGCAGCTCCTTGGTCTGGCTTGTGCTCTGCTCGGATGCAGGCACGGAGGCGTCACCTCATCGTGTGCCGTGAGAGCTCTGCCCTTGGTTTTAAGTCGTGAAGAAACAGATACCTTTGCTCTTGTGTGTCCCGTTATCGCTCAGCGCTGCGTGGTTCTGGCTGCTTTCACAGTAACCTGGAGGGGTTCCTGGAGGAGTTCGCAGACATCTCCAAGGAGGACCAGATCAAAAAGCTCCATGATCTGCTGGGTCCTCACATGCTGCGGCGGCTCAAGGCAGACGTGTTCAAGAACATGCCGGCCAAGACGGAGCTGATCGTGAGAGTGGAACTGAGCCAGATGCAGAAGTGAGTAATTCCAGCGCAGGTCCCCGGCGTGGCTGCCTTCCTCGCCCCTGCCTCACCCGCCGCACGGCGGGGCGTCCCTGGGGTCCCACAGGTCGGAGGCGCCCCGCTGTCCTCAGGCCTGCTGCGGGAGGAGCCGGAGCGCTTTGCTCCCACCGGGGAGCGCCTCCAGCCTGGTTAAATCGGGCTCCGTGCAGCCCTGGCTGCGCAGCGGGAAGCGCCTGATGGGTGGCAGGCTGTCAGCGTGGCTCTGCTCCTTCTGGGGGGCACAGAGAGGCGCTGAGGCTGAGCCCCCTTCTCCTGTTGGTGGCAGCGGGGCACCAGCCTGTGCTGCCAGCTCGCCTGGCGTCAGCCTGGAGCATCACTGCTGCCCCGGGGGGTGCTTGCCCAGCTCTGTTCTGACTCAGCGGCTTCAGTGGCATCTTCTGCCAGGATTGGGGACTGGCAGGGAAGGGCACGGTGGGGCAAGGCTCAGTTTACACCCAGCAGCGAGGAGCCTTCCTAGCCAGTGTGCCCCCGAATCCGTCCCACTTACGGGGGCTGCAATGTCCACAGAGCAATTGAACAACCCGGGCTGTGGGTGCTCAACTGTTGCTTTGAAAAACACCCAAATGTCCTTTCTGAAGTGATGTGAGTGGGGGTTAATTTGGCGCTGCCCTGCTTGTGCCAGTCCCAGGTCTGGCCCAATTAACAAGGGTGTCTGTCCCGTCCCCGTCCCTGCAGGAAGTACTACAAGTTCATACTGACGAGGAATTTCGAAGCCCTGAACTCGAAAGGTGGTGGGAACCAGGTCTCGCTGCTGAACATCATGATGGACCTGAAGAAGTGCTGTAATCACCCGTACCTTTTTCCTGTGGCGGCGGTGGTACGTCAACTGTATTTGCACCGTGGAGACATTTCTCAGAATATCGTGTGTAAGCCGTCGGTGGGGGCTGTTCCCACCATCTTGCTTTGGTTACTGGTGTGGGTTTTCATGCAAGTGGTTTCATACAAGGATTTTTGTCTTTGAAGTGCATGTGAATGTCTCTCTGTAGTTAACGGGGGTTGTCCTCAAAGAGGCTAACCAGGATGCCTTCACAGGAGGCCCCGGTTCTGCCCAACGGATCCTACGATGGGAATTCTTTGGTCAAATCTTCTGGGAAACTGATGCTGCTCCAAAAGATGCTGAAGAAGTTACGGGATGGGGGCCACAGAGTTCTGATCTTCTCCCAGGTGAGCGTAGGGAAGAATTAGTAATAAATAAGTTTTTAAAGGATTTTTTTTGTTCTGTATGAGACTTTTGTGCTAGGAACAGATAGAGGTAGGTGGAAGAGCTGGTGACAGCTTGTGCCCCAGACCGCGTGGCAGCTGTGGCAGTCACGATGGACGGGCTGTGTCCCAGCTCTCTCCTGAGGGACTCCCTGGAATGTTTAAAACCTCTTTATCTGTGGATAAAGATGACAGTAATAGTGCTTCCCTTTGGGGAGGGCCGTTCAGACACGATTCCCTCGTGCTGGTGAAGCTGCCTCTAGAAGATGAGATGTGAATGTCGCTCCTCTGGCCGGTGCCCGTTGGCCGCACTCAGCCGTTGGCGGTACGGCCGCCACCCCGGCCTCCGGGCTGCGGGCATGGGCCCGGGGGGGCAGGACAGGTCCCTGGGGGACGCGGGGGGAGGCGGGGAGACCGCCTCCTGCAGAGCCGCTCATGCCAGGGTCGTCCTGCCCTGCAGATGACGAAGATGCTGGACTTGCTGGAGGATTTCCTGGAGTACGAAGGCTACAAGTACGAGCGGATAGACGGGGGCATCACCGGCGGCCTGCGCCAGGAGGCCATAGACAGGTTTAACGGTACTTGCCCTTCTGCCTTGCCGAGGCGAGGGCGCGGGGTGGGCCCACGGCACGCAGCCCACGGCAGGGTCGACTGGCCGTGCCCGAGAGCCCCCGCTTGCCCGCGGGGTGGGCTGGGGTCGCCTGCCCGCCGGCTGTGCCGTGCTCCAGCCTCCTGAGGCGCAGCGTGGGCTGCTCGTACCGCGTCGTTAAGCCCCTGAGTCGTGTCCCATGGTGAGCCCTGAGCGTGCCAACGGCGGGCTGCTTAGTTTGAGGGGATCCGGTGTTTCCCCTCAAGGCCTCGGTAGGCGGCAGAGCTTCCCCTTCGGCTCTGGAGCTGCGTGCTCTCCAGCAGCCAGTTCCCAGGGAATGTATTTTCACTCCTTGCCTTCCCTGCCCATTGCTTGTTGGCTTAGACCGACGGCTCCCGCTGTTTCGTACCTAAAGCGCCATCCTGCACCTTTCTGCGTAAGCTGCGCTGCTTTCCGTCTCACCGTTTGCCGCCTGTGGGTTTGTCTTCCTCAGCTCCCGGTGCTCAGCAGTTCTGCTTTCTCCTCTCTACCCGCGCCGGCGGTCTGGGCATAAACCTTGCTACGGCCGACACAGTCATTATTTACGATTCTGACTGGAATCCCCACAATGACATCCAGGTTTCTGACTTTTCCTTTTCCTTCCCATATAGTAAGTACCTCTCTGGCTTTGCCCTCTGTTTGCACACCCTGCACAGGGAAGTCGGTCTCTTCTCTCGAGAGCCACCGGCCCTTTCTGCAGGATTTATGGGGCGCGTATCTGCTCGGGAGCCCCTTCCTGCATCCACCAGCCTCGCCCCGGCCTGTCTGCGGCGTGGGAGAGACCTGGCACGTAAAACCAGCTCTCTGCCATGGGCTTCTTGCTTTCTCCTGCTGCTTGTTCACAACCACGTGTCCCCTCTTCTTCTGGGGAGCTTCCACTTGCGTTTCCAAAAGCCCGGGGCAGACCCTAGCTAAGGACTGACTGCCAATGGGAAATGGCAGCTGGAGTGAGCGAGCAGCCAACACCTATGAAAATAAGGGAAAAGTGAAGAGAAATGCGTATCCCTCCCACGCTCCTGGGCCGGGAGAAGGTCCTCTCCAAAGCTACACCCACCAGCCACCCCTTCGTGCCAGCGTTTCCTTTCCCTGGGCCCTAGGCGAGAGGATGTGCTGGCGCAGGGCGGCGAAGGAGCGGTGCGGGCTCGGTGAATCTGCGGCCGGAGGGTTCCTAGGGGGGCCGTGTCCTCGCTGCCGGCCCTCAGACCCCTCAGGCAGGGGCTCACCCGGGGAGGCTGGCTTGCCTGCAGTCCGTGGAAGGGGCCAGCACATTTGGGTTGGCTCCGAGGAGCCCCTCTCGCCCCCCTGCCCCGCAGCAGCCTGGGCGCTGAATGCAGCCTGGCCCCCGTGCCTGCGTGCGCCCTGGAGGAGAGAGAAACTCGGAGCCCTCGGCCGGCGCGGTGCCGCCCTCGGCAGCTTCCTTCTCTGCCGCAGGCGTTCAGCAGAGCTCACCGCATCGGGCAGAACAAGAAGGTGATGATCTACCGCTTCGTGACCAGAGCCTCCGTGGAGGAGCGCATCACCCAGGTGGCCAAGAGGAAGATGATGCTCACCCACTTGGTGGTCCGCCCGGGGCTCGGCTCCAAGTCGGGCTCCATGACCAAGCAAGAGCTGGACGACATCCTCAAGTTTGGGACAGAAGAGCTCTTCAAGGATGATGTGGAAGGTGAGGTCGGGAAGGCGCTGGGAGTGCTCCGCACGCGGCGGGGCCCTCTCTGAGCCGCGGGGGCTCTCTCTCCTTACGCCCGCAGGCATGGTGTCTCAGGGACAGCGGATCGCCATGCCAGACGCTGTCACCCCTTTCTCTGACACGCTGTCAACCAAAGGGGGTGCGGTGACTCCCGGCATGAAGAAGAAGCACGGTGGCACCCCACCAGGTGTGTAGTCCCCCTCGTTGGGGTGACCTGCCCCTCTCCCTGGCCCAAGCTGGGCTCGCCTGGCTCTGGGGGCGGGCTGGCGCCAGCACGGCGATTTGTGCTTCCATTGCCCTCGCCTTGCCCCCCAGGTGACAATAAGGATGTGGATGACAGCAGTGTGATCCACTACGACGACGCTGCCATCTCTAAGCTTCTGGACCGAAACCAGGATGCAACTGATGACACGGAGCTGCAGAACATGAACGAGTATCTCAGCTCCTTTAAAGTGGCCCAGTATGTTGTGAGAGAAGAGGACGGTGTGGTAATGTGATCAGTATCATGTCTTACAGTCGCACCTCCTTGTCCCTCCCTTTGTGTTTCTTTCCCTCCCTTTCCTGTTCTTGCGAGTGTTTCGGTGCGGGGCAGGACTCCCCCCTGCTCTCCATCTACGACTGCCGTAGATTGTTCCAGCCCGGGGGGCCCGGGGCCGGTGGGGCCGGCTCAGGCGGAGGAAGCACGGTTGCCTTTGTCCCGTGCAGCTGGCGGTGCAAGGTGGGCTCTGTCCCTCTTGTCACAGGGCCTCGTTTGATTGAAGCGTCCGTGGGCACCTTCTGTGATTCTGAAGGCCCTTCCCCTGCAGGCTGGGAGCCGGCACAGCGCTGCTTGCGCGCCGCGCTGCTCTCGTTTGTTTTCCCGGTTGATGAGGCCGACAGCAGGCTGCTGTTCGGGACGTCTCTGCAGATCTGTGGTTTTTCCCTCGATGCGAGCGCGGGCGCTGCAGGGTGGGGTGGATGGCGGTGTTCGGAGGAGCTCTCTCGGGGTGGGAGGTTGTCTTGGCCCTTTGACAACCTTGCACCGAGGTCAGAATGTTTGGGCAAAGACCCAGGAGCCAAACTCCAGCCGGCAGCTTGGTGCTCTCCTTCCCTTTTTCCCTGGAGTGCCCTGAGAGGACAGGCAGGGGGGCGCTGCGGGCAGGTCCATGGCTGCCGGATCTCCAGCCTCTTGTCCCTTGCCTTGCAGGAGGAGGTGGAACGTGAGATCATCAAGCAAGAGGAGAACGTGGACCCCGACTACTGGGAGAAGCTGCTGCGGCACCACTATGAGCAGCAGCAGGAGGATCTGGCCAGGAACCTGGGGAAAGGGAAGAGAATCCGCAAGCAGGTCAACTACAACGACGCCTCGCAGGAGGACCAAGGTACGGCTGCGGCCACGCGGCTCCCGGCCGGGCTGGGAGCGGGCACGGGCCCCGCGGGCTGGCTCTGGAAAGCTGCGCAGAGGGGTTCCCTGACGGGCCTGCTGGCCATGGCGTGGTTTGCTTGGTGTCCCTCTGCGGTTTGGTAGACTGCATGGCTCTGTGCTTCCCACATGCCTAAACCTTCCAGGATAGAAATTCTTCAGAGATGTTTTCTTTTTACTTTTTGGTCCATAAACTCTGTTTTTGCGAGAAGAATTTAGGAAAAACATGCCCATGGGCAAAATATTTCAAATTGGAGTTTTTCTGTGTTGGAGAACACTAATTTTGGAACACCCAAGAATGTGATTTCCTGCTTGCTGTGTTGTCCTCTTCTGCTGCCCAGCAGCGGGAGCCCGTTGTGGCTGCAGGCACTCTCCCTGTCCTGCCTGTCCCTCCTGGGCGGGGTCCCACTGCTCGGTCCCTCCTGGGCAGGGTCCCACTGCTCGGTCCCTCCTGGGCAGGGTCCCACTGCTCGGTCCCTCTTCTAACCTGGCCTCCCTTGCGGTCTGCAGAGTGGCAGGACGAGCTGTCTGACAACCAGTCGGAGTACTCCATTGGCTCCGAGGACGAGGATGAAGACTTTGAAGAGAGGCCAGAAGGTCAGAGTGAGTTAATGCGTTTGATTCTCCACGGGATTTTGCTCTGCGGGAAGCCCCCGGCACTCGGGTGCAACAGAAACATCTGGGTTGGAGGGACTGGCGTGCTTCTGGGCCTCCGGTCAGGGGGAGGTGTCCCCACCAGCCTGCCAGGTGAGGAGGTTCCCGGGGCAGGGATGGCAACCGGCTGTTTCCTTCACTGGCCGCTGCAGGACCTTGCTCTGGTCCTCACGGCGGAAGGATGGGGACCGCAGGAGGAACAGACACGGTAGCGCCTTGCGTGGTAAGGGCAGAAGAGCGCCCTGGCTTGGGGAGGCCATCGGGATGGTGGAAGGGACTCTGCAGCCTGGGCTGCTGCTCTGCCCGGGTTCTGCTCCTGTCGGGAGGGAGTGCAGGAAAGCTGGGGCTCGTGAGCGCCTTGGCTGTCCTTCCTCGCTGCCTGGGCCCATCCATCACTGGGGCTGCTTGACTCTAGGTGGCAGGCGACAATCCCGGAGGCAGCTGAAGAGTGACCGGGACAAGCCTCTCCCTCCTTTGCTGGCAAGAGTTGGGGGGAATATCGAGGTGAGTGTTGGCCTCAGCCGGAGCACGTCCGACGCCGTTGTGCCAGGGCTGCCCTGGGCTCTCTGGCCTCCTCCGTGCCGAGTCGCCAGCACATCGGTTCTGGTCCAGCCTGGGAGGGCGGCGGGGCTCCGAGGCGCCGCACGCTTCCGAGGCTGCCTTGTGATCCCAGCAACACCTCCGCTCCCTGCAGGTCCTCGGCTTCAACGCCCGCCAGCGCAAGGCGTTCCTGAACGCTATCATGCGCTGGGGCATGCCGCCCCAGGACGCCTTCAACTCTCACTGGCTGGTGCGCGACCTGCGGGGGAAGAGCGAGAAGGAGTTCAGGTACCGGGGGGCCCGGGCAGGCAGGGCGAGGTCTGTCCCGGCCGGCGGGTGATGGTGGTGAGCGCTTAGCTCAGACGTTCAGGACAAACTGTCACCCCGTTGTCTTGCTGTGTCCCCGTGACTCTGGGGCTGTGCTGTGACAAAGCCAGCTGGGCAGCAGTACCCCAGGTGCTTGCCCACCCCCCTCGAGGTTTCTTTTGGGGGAGGCAGTCCCTGTTTCATTTGAGAGGGCTGCTCTCATTCTCTTAGCCTGGGCGTGGGACTCTGCCCTCGCCCGCGGGTGGACGCGGTGGGTGCGGGTGCTGGGCTCTGGGGAGCCCGTGGGCTGAGGGCTGGGCTGAGGGCTGGGCTGAGGGCTGGGCTGAGGGCTGGGCTGAGGGCTGGGCTGAGGGCTGGGCTGAGCTGGGCTGAGGGCTGGGCTGAGCTGGGCTGAGGGCTGGCTTTCCTCCCGCAGGGCGTACGTCTCTCTCTTCATGAGGCACTTGTGCGAACCTGGGGCAGATGGTGCCGAAACCTTTGCGGACGGCGTTCCCCGGGAAGGGCTCTCACGGCAGCACGTGCTGACTCGCATAGGAGTCATGTCACTAGTAAGGAAGAAGGTGGGTGAGTAAAATTTTAACTGTGCCGTTTCAGGGATGTTCTGGAGGCTCGGGGGTTTGGTTGGCTCCTGAACGCCTCTCGCCAGGGATCCCCCGCTGAATCTCCCAGGCTCAGTGCACACCCCTTTTTGCCCGGGCTGGAAGTGTCTCTGCTGTGTTTGACTTGATGTGTGCATCTGCCCCAGGTCCAGGAGTTTGAGCATGTCAACGGGAAGTACAGCACCCCAGACCTGATTCTCGAGGGCCCGGAGGGCAAGAAATGCAGCGAGATTGTGTCTTCAGATCCCAACACCCCCGTCCCGGCCAGCCCAGCACATACGCACGCGGGACCTGTGGCCCTTGCAGGTAGGCGTGCCTACGGCTGCCAGGGGCTGGTGGCTTTGGTCTGGCTTGGGAGGGGAGGTGGGCCAAGGCACCAGGCGTTCTTGCAGGGGTCTGCCTACCCTGGCAGTGCGTGCGGCCCCTGGGACCCCGGCCAATAGCTTCCTTGCTTTGCTGTTGCTACAGACAAAACAGAAACGCAGCTTGGGTTCCAGGAGGAAAAGGACCAAGTGGAGCAGAAGTCCCGGAAGGTGTCTGACGGCCAGGTAGGGTGTTGGCATCTCCTCCAGGAAGCCTCCTTGCCTGCCTGGAAACTCCGAGTGCTCCCCAAGGAGAGGGCAAGGCTGGGCTGATCTGGTGTGGGCACTTTACATTAAGGTGCCTGCGAGTGCCGAGAAGGTGGAAAGCGAAGAGCACCCAGAAAGCTGCGACGGGAAAGAGAAACCGAGGGAAGAGAAGCAAGAGGAGAGTGAAAAGGCTGAGCCTTCTCCTGAGCCTCTGGTGAAAGGTGAGTCTCTGTGGCTGGGAGGAACGCAGGCCCCATGCACGGGCTCCCCCACCTCGTTGGGGCTGTGGCTCCCAGCAGTGACACCGATCTGCGCTGGGGGGGTTCTGCAGCTGAAGCTGTGTGGAGACCAGGGCATGCACCCAAACAGCCTCGGACGTGCTGGTGCTCCTGGCGGGCGGGCTTTCCTCTGGTGGGAGGCTCCTGGGCTTGTGCTGTGCTTGGGTCTTCCTCCTCTCCAGATCACAGTGGGAAACCTGAATGTCACAAGGTCCCGTAGCAATTCCTGAAAAGAAACCAACAATTCCAGACTGTACGTTATGAGAAGTGTTCATTTTGGGGGGGGTGTTCTGTCCCTGCAATGTGTTCCTCCAGATGACTCAAGGAAGAAGGAAAACGAAATACATGTTCTTGATAAAGTGCAGGAGAACGTTCTGTTTGACGTTTTTCGAACACCTTGAGTGTACATACAATATAAACACTTAAAAGGCAAAGTTTCTCTAGACAATAAGATGTTGTTCCCTGAAGAGCGTTTTGCACGTCAGGCTTCTCTCATCGTCCCATTCCATTCTGCAGATGAGGGGATCCAAGAGAAGGAGAAGCCTCTGGAGAAGCCGGAGTTGAGCAGCAGCCCAGGGAAAGGGGAGGACAAAGAAGTCAAACCAGGTGAGGCGCGAGGAGGCTTTGGGGCGAGGAGTGGTGTGGAGGGTCTCCAGGGCAAGGCCTGGAGCGAGGCGAGGGAGCTGTCGGCACCCGCAGCAGTCGGTGCTCGTCTTCTGGTGATGCTTGGGACCCCCGAGCGGGAGCAGGACCCCGTTACGGTGGGCACTGCCTGCGCTGGCCGTGCAGACGGTCGGACCCGCTGGAAGAGGCGGAGGGTCGGCTGCTGCGGAGCGGGGAGCGGGCTGTGGCTTCTCCAACAGCGGCGTTGGCGAGGAGTCCCTCTGGCAGCTGATGGGGCAGGGGTGGCACCGGCCGGTCTTTCGGCAGAGCCCAGTTAGACAGGCGCCATTTCTGGTGTTTGCCAAGCAGAGGACGCCAGGGCGGAGGAGAAGGAGCAAAGCGAGGCTCAGCAAAACGGTGACAAAGAGGAGGAGGAGGACGGAAAGAAAGACGACAGAAACGTAAACTTCCGATTCATGTTCAACATCGCTGACGGTGGCTTTACAGGTGAGAGCGAGGGACGAGGCGCTGGCCGCTCCTGCAGAGCTTTTGCACAGAAGCTCTGCGCCCGTGCGGGAAGCACGAGTCGTGTAGAAAGGCTGCGGAGGGGATGGTGCTTCGGCCTCGCAGCGGGGTGTCTGGGCTTTGCGCTGCGCCCGTGGCCGCCTGGGAAATGTCACGGCTCGCCCTGCCCGACGCGCTGCGCCGTGTCCCCGGCGGCCCCGCTGCCTGACCGGGCGCTCTCACGTCTGCTTCCGCAGAGCTGCACACGCTGTGGCAGAACGAGGAGAGGGCTGCCGTCTCCTCCGGCAAGATCTACGACATCTGGCACCGCCGACACGACTACTGGCTGTTGGCAGGAATTGTCACGTACCCTTTGACTTGGTGGGAGCGTGCCTCTCGCCGGCGGGGGGCGGGGAGGCGGGGGGGGGCTCCGTGGGGTGCAGGAGCCGGGGTGACGGTGCGGTGACGAGCGGGGAGGGGGTTTGGTGCCGCGGTGTCGCGGCGGGGCGGTGGGCGTGCTGCCAGCCGGCCGGTTCTTCCCTTGACGCTCCCTGCGCTCCAGTCACGGCTACGCCCGCTGGCAGGACATCCAGAACGACCCGCGCTACGTGATCCTGAACGAGCCGTTCAAGTCCGAGATACACAAGGGGAACTACCTTGAGATGAAGAACAAATTCCTTGCCCGGCGGTTCAAGGCGAGTTGCAGGTCCAGGGCTGGTGAGTCCTTACCGGCAGGGGGGACCAGGGTGGCACCCCAAAGCCGGGGGGGAGCCCGCCAGTGCCCTCGGGGAGCGGTCGCGTGCTCGGCGAGGGGCTCGTGGTCGCCAGAGGAGAGCGGGCACCCAGCAGCCGGGGCTTGGTCCCGGGGGGCTCGCGGGCTCTGCGGCACGGTGCCTGGGGCCGGGCTGGCTGCCCTGGGCTCCTCTGCGAGCGGGCTGGGCTGGGGGCTCTGCCCGCTCCCGGCACGTGCAGTGCTGTGTGTCCCTTTCTGGGACGCTCGGCGCCTGACCGGATCGTGCTTTCTGCTGGCACAAAGCGCGGGGGCAGCTGGAGCCTGCAGAGCGGGACTGGCTTACGCTGGTGCGGGGTCTGGTCCTGAATCCTTCCCCTCCCCGACCTCCCAGTTGCTGGAGCAGGCCCTGGTGATCGAGGAGCAGCTGCGGAGGGCTGCGTACCTCAACATGACCCAAGACCCCAGTCACCCGGCCATGGCATTGAACGCCCGTCTGGCTGAAGTGGAGTGCCTTGCCGAGAGCCACCAGCACCTCTCCAAAGAGTCCCTGGCTGGGAACAAGCCTGCAAACGCCGTCCTGCACAAGGGTGCGTGCCGGCAGAGGAGGAGAGGAGGGACAGGAGGCTGCTGCAGGGGGCCGGGGGGGGGGTTTGCTGCCCTGACCGTGGGGGAATCCAGCCGGGAGGTTGTCCCTGTTGTCCCTGTCTCGCATTCCCTTGGCCAGGAGCTGCCTGCTCCTCCCTGGCTGGCTTCGCTGGCGAGGGCACCAGAAAGCGGCTGCTGCAGCCGGCGGTGACGGGGTCTGCGGCTCTCTGCCCTTGGCTCCCGGCGCTTGCCACTGCCCGGGGCTGGGGCGTTTGCCCGGCCTGATTGCTGCCCCGCTCTGCCCACAGTGCTGAACCAGCTCGAGGAGCTGCTGAGTGACATGAAGGCCGACGTGACGCGCCTGCCCTCCATGCTGTCCCGCATCCCCCCCGTGGCCGCCCGGCTGCAGATGTCCGAGCGGAGCATCCTCAGCCGCCTGGCCACCCGCGGGGGGGACCCCGCCGTCCAGCAGGTCAGCAGGGACGGGGACGGAGCCCTCGCTGGGGCTGGCGGTGGGGCCGGGGCTGCAGGCCAGAGGCTCTTCTCCCTCCTTGCCTCCCCAGGGCTCCTTCGGCTCCTCCCAGATCTACAACAACAACTTCGGGCCAAACTTCCGAGGTCCCGGGCCGGGCGGGATTGTCAACTACAGCCAGATGCCTCTGGGACCGTACGTGACAGGTAGGTTGGTGTTTCGAGCGGACGCTCCTGGGCGGATTCGGGGGGGGATTTGAGCGGCCAGGAGCCTCGCCAAGGGACGGCAGGCAAGCGAGGTGTTCCCTCTCTCTCATTGCAGATATTTAGCTGTTCCCACGATTTTCCTCCGCAGCTCCCATTTCCAGCTGAGGTAAGGCTGTGCTCGCTGCTCTCTGTGTTTCCTTTGCTGGGGGCCTGTGGGAACATGTTGGGGGGGTGGCAGGGGGGCTGCCCCAGAGCTCCGCTCGGGGCTGCCTCCCCGAGTGCCGGGGTCTGGATGTGGCCTCTGACTCGAGCGGCCGCAGCGGAGGCGGGAGCAGGGGCAGGATCCTTCCCGAAGCCCTCAGGCTGGCTGCCCGAGCTGGCTGCCCCTGCCCGGGGGGGTCGGCATGCTCCCCCTGCCCCTCGTTTGGCGTGGGGGGGGGGGGTCCAGAGCCTGGCTGACGGGCAGCTCTCCCCTCTGCCTGCAGCAGCCCCCGGGGGCCGGCCCCGGCCCCCCAGCCGAAAGCTGCCCTGTCGCTGGAGGAAGGGCAGGGGAAGCACGGCGGCATCGCTGGCGTGGAAGACGAGCTGCCTGCCGCCGGCGCTGCCGGGCTCTCCCGCTCCTGCTTCAAGTGTGCTTCGACCGACGTGCCCCCCCTGCCGGCGCCGGAGCCGCTGGGACGGGGGTTCCATTTCCGTGTACATTTTTTGCACTTTCTTATTGAAGACTTGAAGAGTTTGTCTGGGCAAGGTGGGCTAAGCCGAAGGGAGGGAGAGTCCCGGTGTTTGTGTCTGGTTTCATTGGCACGGGTGGGGTGCCAGGGGAGGCCGGCGGGCGCCCCGCTGCCTGGCCCGCTGCTGGGGGCGCCCGCCTGGGGCCGAGCCGGCTCCCGCTCCCCAGCTTCCCTGTGCGCTCCATTTCTGTGTCCTCGTGGTGTTTGAGCAAGTGCATGCGTGCTGCCAGCCCCCCCGGGAGCGTCGGCGAGCGCCAGCGCTGCCCTGCGGAGCCCCGGCACCGGCCCGGCAGCGGGGCCGCGGTGAGGCTGAGGGTCCCGGTGTGTGGGGCTTGGGGCACGCGGGTGGAGGTGGGCGGGAGGGAGGGGCGGCCGGAGCCGGGACGGGGACACCTGCGAGCGCGGTGACACCGACTGCGCCGCGGTGGCGGCCTCTCGCCGGAGGCTGATGGCAGCTGTGAGCAACGCCCCCGCATCCACTTCGTACTCTGTGTGTCCCGGTTTCTGTTCTCTGTGTTTTAATAAATCCTTTCGGAAGGATGTGGCGGGGGCCTGGCAGGGGCGAGCGGCTGGGGGGGGCGAGGGTGGCTGTGCTCGGTGGGAGGGGGCGGCCCTGGGGGGTCACGGCCTCTGCACCACCCTGTGCCACCCGCGTGCGTGCACCCCCCCACACCCACACCCCCACCCCCCCCGCGGATGCGGGCGCCGCACCCGTCGCTGGCCGGTGGCTGCGGAGCTGCCCCCTCCCCAGCCCCGGCTCTGCTGGGTGCGCGTGAGCGCCTATAGCTCTATAAACACACACCTGCCTACAGCAGCTGTGACTTGGCGTGCGTGGACAGACAGACAGACAGACGTGTACGTACGGCTCCATAAGCTACGCCGGTGTCTATATGCACAGACGCGTGTTCCTGTGGTTTTTAGATGTGGGGGTGCATATGTATATTTATATAAGCACACAGAGAGATGACTAGGTATCGATATATAGCTACAGCTATAGGTGTTGAGGTACAGCTGTATCTCTGCGGGTGTGTATATATACTCACATCTATTTTATACACGTGTGTATATAATGTATTTGTAATTTTAAGATGTGTATTCGTGCATATATATATGCTTACATAAGTCAATATTTAGAGGAGTGTGTGTAGAGGCAAGGTATGGGTAGATAGGTATGGACAGATAGATAGGTACGGATGTATAGAGATGTACTTCCATAGGTGTATGTACACATACATGTATGTGATCTATATGTGTATGTATACACACCTACAGGTGTGGCTATAGATGTGTATCTACATATCTGTGTCCCACATGGATCTATAGGCACATAGATCTGGATGTATACACTCACATCTTTTCATTTTTCCCTGTTTACACACAAGCAGCCCCAGATAAAGGTGCTGGGGTGTAGCTGCACAGCTCTGCCGTGCCCGTGCGTACGGGCCCAAGGTCCACGTGTGCGTGTGGCGGTACAGCCCCGGGCGCAGGCAGATGTCCGTGCACGCCCGCAAGCGGCCGTAGCTGCAGAGGCGGCCGTAGGTGCGTGGCTGCGGGGACGTGGGTGCAGGCAGGGGTAAACCGAGGGGGCTGGGGGTGTGCGTGTGTGCACCCACACCTCCCCTGCTCGTGCCCCTACACACGGGGTGACGGCAGGGGTAGCAGTAGGGCTGTGCCTGCGTGCACGGGGGGTGAACGCACGCACACGCACGTGTCTGTGCGTGGAGCTGATGTTTTGTACGTAAATTTACATAAAGCTGTAGTTGTTATATTTACGTGTGTGCACACGTATGGACCTGTGTGACGTATGGTATAGGTGGGCCTTGGCAAGGGGCAGGGGCGTCCGCAGCCGTGTCCGACTTACAGATCTGTGCACGCCCATGTGGATGTGTGGGGGTGCGTAGCTGTAGGTGTTGATAGAGTATGGCTGGGGGTGTGTGTACGTACGTACGTGTGCCCACCCCTTTATACGTATTTGTAACTTCCCTACGCGTACGTACCGATACCCGCGGAGCTGTAGCAGTGTATTTACGTGGGTATGGACCTACCCATATAGCTACCTGTACGGCACGTGCGTGGAGCTCTGTCGGTATATACACGTCGACATTACAGACGTCGTTTTATAGAGGCGTGCATACCCCCCTCCCTGCGCAGACCGAGGTAGAGGAGGAGGCAGCAATGCCCATACGGACAGGTAGGGGGGCAGGGATAGAGGTAGGGTCTCTAGATACACCTATAGCAGGTATGTGTGTGTGCACGCCTGTAGCACGTGTGTGTGTGCACGCCTGTAGCATATGTGTGTGTGTGTGCACGCCTGTAGCACGCGTGTGCAGGCACAGCCGTGTGCGATGCAGCTGGAGGGAGGTGCGGGTACCGTGGTCTCCCCCAGGGCTGCTCCCAGGTAGCGCCCGGAGCCGGCTGCAGACGGGCGCAGCGAACGTACAGATACCCAGAACCCACACGTGGATACGCGTGAGTCCGCGTGCACTTGCACACGCGCACACGCTCACCCTCCCCAGCCCCCCCGCGGAGCCCGGCCCCGTGCCCGGCTGAGGCTGGAGGAGGGGGGACACCCTGGGTAGGTGTCTGTGGCCATGGGGGGCTGCCCCCCGCCCACAGGGGTGCCCACCCCTGTCACCACCCCATCCCACCGTCCTCCCCCCCCCGAGAGGCAGAGCCCCCACCCTTCCTCCCGCCGCCTCGGGAGCGGGTGCTCCCCTGGGACCGCAGCCCCCGTGGTGCCGGCGCCGTCGCAGGGCAGAGGCGAGGGGCCAGGGCGCAGGCTGGGGAACAGCTTCGTGTTGTCGGCCTGGTGGGCGTACAGCACCCGCTCGCGCCCCCGCGCCCGCCCCCGCGCCCGCCGCCTCCAGCAACGCGGGGGGCGGGAGCGACGCATGCAACGGGCGCCCGCGCCGGCGGCGACCGCGGTGGCTGTGGGCAGGGCGGCCGGGCAGCTCGGGGCTCGCCCTGGCGCGCTCCCCGCCGGCGGCCGTCCCTGTGCTGCGGAGCCGCGCCGGGCGGCAGCGGTGCGATGGTCCGGGGCAGCGCGGGCGGGAGCGCCGGCTCTCGGCGCTCGCGGCGCCTCGGGCTCGCGGCGCAAACCACACTCTCCACTTCGCTCCAACAAAGCGTAAGCAAGCGAACGGGCGGCGAGGGCTGTGCAGTGTGCGCACTTAGGATCTGTAGTCCTTCTTGCTGTAGGGTTTGTTGCCCAGGATGCTATCGATCTCGTGGACGATGGAAGACGACAGCTTTGGAAGGACCTGCGGGAGATGCCGTTGGGAGTCGGGATCGCGCCCCTGGCGCAGCGGGAGGACGCAGCCTGGGGTGGCACGTGGCCGCGCTGCGCTCGCCGCCTCCACCCCGACACCTCGACGCTGCGCGCCCCAGCTCGCCGGCTGAGCGCCCCAGTTACGGGAAGCCTGGGTCGGGCTCGTCCCCTGCCTTCGCAGCCCCGCAAAGCCTCGGGTCGAGCAAAACCCGTGATTTTTGTTTCGAGTGAGGTTCACAACCTCCTTTTCCTGCGCGGCGCAGGAGCGTGAGTTGCAGCACTGCAGCAGCAACGCGCGCGCAGGCGGGCGCTGCCCCGTTCGCCCCCCCCCGAGAGCGGGGTCTGCTCGCCCCCCCGGGGCGCTGCCGAGGCGGGGGGCACTGACCTGTATTGCTCCGATATTCTCCATCAGCTGGTCAGCGTTGGAGGCGCCCAGCAAGACGGAGCTGACGCCCTCGTTGCGCAGGCACCAGGCTGGGGCAGGGGGGAGAGCAGAGCCTGAGCAGGGCCCGGCCGCCCCGGCGTCCCCCCCCCCGCAGCCCCCCAGCCCCCTTACCGATGGCGAGCTGGGGCAGGGTGCAGCCCAGGCGCTCGGCGATGGCCTGCAGCTCCTTCAGCTTCGCCTGCTGTCGCCGGCCCTCCTCGCTCAGGATCTTGTCCTTCAGCCACTGGTATCCCTGGGGGGCGGGAGGGGGCTCGGCAGGGGTCTCATGGTGGGATTGGGGGGTACCGGGACCTTGTGCAGCCAAGGCATCCCCAGACTCCCTGGGTCACAGCTTCTGGACCTTGCGACACCCCGGCCCCCCTCCCCTGGCTCTGCCCTCCCGCTGTGACCCCCCCCGAACGCGCTCACCTTCAGCGAGGCGCGGGAGTAGGGGGGGATCCCCCCGTCGTACTTCCCCGAGACGATGCCGCAGGCCAGCGGGGACCAGGTCATGGCTCCGACGCCTGGGGGCAGAGCAGAGCGGGGGTGACGCTGCCGCCCCCAGCTCCCCCGGGCACCGCGGCCGGCCCTGGGGACAGGCGCCCCGCTCCGCCGGGCTGCGGCAGTGCCGGGACGCGGGGAGCGCCGTGCAAGGGGGGGGCTGGGGCGGGACCCCCGTACCTATCTTGTGGAAGAGCTCGGGGAGCTG
This sequence comes from Butorides virescens, assembly GCA_017310255.1. Taxonomy (NCBI): domain Eukaryota; kingdom Metazoa; phylum Chordata; class Aves; order Pelecaniformes; family Ardeidae; genus Butorides; species Butorides virescens. The sequence goes on from JADKXX010010006.1 coordinate 56,104, forward strand.
CACCTCCACCTTCTCCCGCTGGAACATGTGGTACTCGGCCTGCTCGCAGATCGGCGGGATCAGGTTGAACTGCCGGGCCACCGAGTAGGCCTCCTGCCGAAGAGCCGGGACCCTCAGCGCCCCGCCGCCCCCCCCGAGCCCCCCGCCGCCCTCCCCCCCGAGCCCCTTGGCCAGGCCCCAAGAGCTGCTCCGACAAATTATTAAGGCTCAAGCGCATCTGCAAGCGCCGGGCTCCCGAGCGCTGCTGTCTGATCAGATCAGCGTCACCGGCGGCGCTGGGGCTGCTCCGCCGCGGCCGCCCCCAGGCCCCTACCATGATCTCCATGGAGCTCCAGCGCGAGGTCCCCCAGTACATGGCCATCCCCTGGTTGATGACGTGGGTCATGGCTCGCACCGTCTCTGCCGGGAGGGAAGGGGAGAGCGGCGGGGGGGGGTTAGCGGGGCGCCGTGCTGGCAGGAGGGGGCTCGTGCCGTGCCGACGGCTGGCAAGTGTCCCGCTGCCCCACGCCGAGGCGGGAGCCGGGCTGTGTCCGGAGGATGCTTTTGGAGAAGGAGCAGGACGGGGGCTGAGGGAGCAGCCGCGTGGGACGTGCCGGGGACCGCGGCCGACCCCGACATGCCGCCGGTGATGCTCTCCCAGCACGGAGAGCAGCCGCTTGGCTCCTGGCACCGGCCCCGTGCCCTGCAGGGTACCAGCACTGGTGCTGTGCCTGGCACCGCTGCGGGAGGAGGGACCCGAAGCATCGCCCGTGCACCGAGCCCCGGGAGGAGGGAACCCCAGTCCCCGTGCGAGGGGCGCGGGGGTCTCCGGGGGGAGCCGGCCCTGAGCCATGCGGGCTGGGGCCAAGCCAAGGCGCGCTCCTGCAGCCAAAGGCGGGCAGCGGGGAGAGCCGTGGGCAGGAGGCTCGCCCGGCCGGTGTCGCAGCACGCTCCCCGGCCGCGGCCCCCGGCACGGCGGCAAAGGGGCTCCCCATGGCGAGGACCCCGAGGACACCGCGGAGCCTCTTTGCTTTTTTCCCCTTTAACTGCACGACGGTCTGAAGGGGTGGGGGATGGTTTCGTTGTGCTGCCGCTGCCTGTGCGTTTTATGGCAGGGTTTGCTCGGGGCAGGGGGGGACAAGGATGGGAATCTCAGAGGAGCGGGGGCTCTGCCCCAGGAAATGCCGCTGGGACGCGGGCGGTGGCCGGTGGGCAGAGTGCGGGCAGGGAGTACCTTCTACGATGAAAGTCCTGGACTTGGAGGAACTAAATGGGTTCCCTGGTGATAAAAGAGATTGAGAGAGAGCGGAGTCGGCCACTGCCGGTGGAGCGGAGCGATCGGCTCGCCGGGACGGGGGCAGTGACCCACTGCTTTGCTGCCAACCCGCCCCCGCGGCAGCCCGAGGGGGGGCCTGGTGCTGGGCTGGGGGCGCAGAGGCTTGGCCGCGGCGTGGGCTGACCGCGGCGGCGGAGGGACGGCTTCCGCTCGGGAAGGGAAAATGCCCTTGAAATGAAAGCCTGACGCAAACCAACCGCCACGGCGCCGAAAGGCAGCAGGGAGGAGCGCGGCGCCGTGGCACCCACCTTCCATCGGCGTGTTGGGGTCGGGCCTGTTGGCGAACACCACGTCCACGTACTCCAGCTGCAGCCGCTCCAGCGACGCCTTCAGCCCTGCCGCAGCGACGGGACCGTCAGGCGTGCCGGGGGCCGTGCCACCAGCCGGCAGGGCGGCCAGCGCGGGCAGAGCCCGATGCCGAGGCCGGCAGCGCCCGGCAAGCGTCCCTACCTTCTATGATGTGCTTTCGGGACAGGCCCCTCTCCGTCTCAGCCCTGGAAAAGGAAAGGTGGGTGAGAGCCCAGCGTGCTCCGGCCACTCTGCCGCGGGGCGAGCGCGCTACCTACTTTCCTCCCCAGAAGATCTTGGTGGTGATGACCAGGCTGGACCGTCTGCGGGGAGAGAGAGTCACCGGTGGCAGCACCCGCAAAGCCCCGCACGCCCTGCCTGCCCCCTGCCCGCCCCCTGCCCACCCCCTGCCCGCTCCCTGCCCACCCCCTGCCCGCTCCCTGCCCGCTCCCTGCCCACCCCCTGCCTGCTCCCTGCCCGCTCCCTGCCCACCCCCTGCCCGCCCCCTGCCCGCCCCCTGCCCACCCCCTGCCTGCCCCCTGCCCGCTCCCTGCCCACCCCCTGCCCGCTCCCTGCCCGCGTGCATTCCCACCCAGGGCTGCTCCGCCAGCTTTCCCCAGCCCGCCGGCACAGGGATGAAGTCCAGCTCACCTCCACCCTTTCTTCTTGATGATGTTCCCCAGCACCACCTCGGCCCTACAAGGGAAGGGACATCAGCCGCTGGCGCCCCGGCTTCTGTGGCCCCGGGGAGCGGTGGCAGCTGCCAGGAACGGCCCCATCCCCGCCAAACACCGTGGCCACGGGGCCGCCGGTTCCCCTCTGGCTGTAGCACGCAGAGCCGAGCTGCTCCCCCATGAGCTCACCATTTTCAAACGGGCACAGGGGCACGCTGCAATGCCTCTGGGCCACCGTGCCCTGGGCACAGCCGCTGCTCGCCGTGCCGGGGAGGACGCACGGCTCTGCCCGCGTGGCACAGGCAGCACAGGACCGCACCAGCCATCTCCCCCCCCCCATGAGTGCCCCATCCTGGCAGCCGCTTTGCAGCCGGCAAACTGGGAGGTTCCCAGTGCCGCTGCAGTTCCGAGGTGCCAGAGGCCCCTTGTGCCCCTGCTGAAGGGGGGGGGGGGGTACCTACTTGCCGGCGGCGTAGACTTCTGCTGTGTCGAAGAGATTAATGCCGTTGTCGTAGGCTAAAGTCATCAGCTGCTCTGCCATCTGCGAGGGGGGAGCGGGGAGGGTCGGCGCCGGGGGTGGCCGAGAGCCGGCGCGCAGAGGCCAGCACCCGCGGCTGTGCCGGCCCCATCCCCTTCCCCGCTTTGCTCGGGGGAGGCTGGGGAGGGACGGGGCGCGATCCTTACCTCGTCTGTGATTTGCCCTCCGAAAGTCACCCATGTCCCTGCGGAGGAGAGAGGGTGCACAAACGGTGAGCACCGAACCCCGCCGCCCTGAGCCCCTGGCCCCCCCCCAGCTCCCCCGGCACAGCCCCGGCACGCAGCGGCCACGGTTGGCCCCGCCACGTGCAGCACAGCGCTCCCAGCACAGCCCAGGCTCTGCCTGTCACGTCAGGGGAGAAAGAGAGAAAATAATTTGACAACTTCTGGGCTGCAGCTCAGAACTGCCCCGGGGCCGGAGGAAAACCCTTTCCTGCCCTTCGCAAAGCTCGGCTGGAGCGGGCGAGCACCGTGGGGCGGGGGCTGCCGCGGGGCTGCGGCAAAGCCCGGCACTTACCCAGGCCCAGGCAGGACACGCGCAGCCCAGACTTCCCGAGGTTCCTGGAAGACAGAGACCTGTTAGGAAAGCCGCCAGAGCGCCCCAAAACACCGTCTCATGCATCCACGTGCCAGGGAGTCGTGGTGCCCCGTCCCCATCCCCATCCCCATCCCCGCCTGGGACGGTCCCGCGGTGAGGGGTCCCCCACTTTTTAGCCACTCCAAGCAGCGATGCTGTTCCCGCAGGCAAAATAATTGCTGTGCCCGGGGGGGTGATGGAGGGTGGCAGCGGGCAGTGACCCGGGTAGAGCGGCTCCCGTGGCGAGGCCGGGGTGTTCGGCTCCCCCAACGGCGCTGCCGGCGCAGGGGGACGGGGCAGGAGCGGGGGGTGGCACCCCGGCAGTCAGGCCTGGAGCATCCCACGGGCGGCACGAGCGGTGCCCGTCCTCTGCGGCGCGGCACGGGGGAGCTCAGGTCTCGCACGGGGAGAGGGTGCTCGAGAGCGGCGCGGCGTCCCAGGCAAACAGAGCACCCCGGGAAATTTTGCCGGCACAAGGAGCCGGAGAACAGCTTTGGGAAGGGGGCTGGGCTGGCAGACGCCTTCGCCCCGGTGATGGAGAGCCAGCTTCTCATTAAAAATGACAAAGGCTCGAGCAACGAGTGTTAAAATAAATAAAGTGTAGGTGAGCCGCGGCAGCTCGCCCGCGGGTGTCGCGTAGCAACCGGGAGGCACCGCCACCGCCGGCACCGATGGCACGGGCACGGGGAGCGGCCCCAGTCCGACGGCGGCTGCGCTGAATCGCGGGCTGAGCCGAGCCGGGGCATCTCCCTTCCGCGCCACCGCGTTATTGCCCAACATCTGGAGGCGCGGGCGCTCCCCCCGCAACCCCGGGTTATTTTTAGAGCGTTGCACGGCGGGGAGAGGCCGTGGCCGTGGGGCTGCAGCGGGCCAGGGTGGCGGCAGAGGGGACGGCCCCGGCCCCGGCCCGGCCGCCCCGGGCTGCAGGGGCATCGCCGGGCTCCTCCGGGCTGGGTGGGCGCCGGGCAGCACATCGCCGCTCCCGGCTGCCCTGCCCAGCAGCGTCTCGCCCGGTCGCCCTGCGGAGGCGCTGGCAGGCGCGGGGGGAGGCCAAGCCCTCGACGCCCCCGTGGGAAGGAGCGTCCCGCCGCCCTGCGCCGCGGCCTTCCCGTCCCGGCTGTCTGCACGCAGCGTCCCCCTGCGCCACCGCCCCCGCCACGGCCGCCGGCAGGGACCCCCGAGCCGGTCACCCAGCGCCTGGGCGAGGGTGGCCCCCGCTGTGCTCCTCCTCTGGATGGGGTCTGGCACTGGGGAGCCAGAGGGGGCTGTCCCGGACCCCCCCCCGGCACCCGGACAAGGGGACTCGGCTGATTTGGACAGTGATGGTGGCTGACGGCTGGGCGCATCCCCCCGCTCTGCCGGCCTGACGCGCTGCGCAGCCCAAAGCCGGGCTCACCAGCTGGACCCCGGCACACACGCTCATCCCAGGGGAAGCCCCCAGCCCCGCGCCCGCTCCTGCCCCCGCGCTCTGCCCCACGCCGGCGACGCGGAGCTCGTTACCCCAGCGGGCGCTGGCCGGGGGGGCACACGGGGCACACGGCGCCCTTCGATTCCAAGCCCACCGCGGGCAGCCGAACGCTTCGCGGGGCGGCGAGTCTCCGGCAGTGCCGTAAGGGTGCCATGGCAGCCCGCAGATTAACCCGCTCCGCGACTCTCAGACACCCCCCCCCCCGGCTCCACAGCCTGCTGGGCTCGGCAGGCGGTGGGGATCCTGCTAATCCTACCCCGAATTCTAGGGCCCCTTTCCCCCCGCTCATCCTGCTGGCTTTACGCGAGGCTGGATCGAGTCCGTGCCAAGAGGGGACAGGAGCAAACGGCGAGGAGGGCGACGGAGGCGCACGGTCAGCACTTTTAGTACCGAGGAGCCTACAGAGCGGGACTCGAGCCAGGGATTAGGGGAGTGCAGCGCGCCCGGCCCCCCCCAGACCCCCCCGCTGCCCCCTAAAGCTCGGCGAGGAGCAGAGGAAGCAGCCGAGCAGGCAGCAGATCTGCCGGCCCGAGCAGCGCGCCCGTCTCCTACCGGTATTTCATCCCCGGCTGCTTGACGCTGGACTCGCTGGAGGAGGGGGCGTTCTGCACCGAGAGCTGCCCCAGGCTGCGGGCCACCATGGCCACTGCCCGGAACTTGCCGCGGGTGCCGAGGCTGGGGCTGCCGGCATTCTGCCGGTTCAGCCGGTCCTCCGCGCTCCGGCTCTTGATGCTGTGCTCGGAGCACACAAAGGAGACCTGCATGCTGCTCCGGCGGGCGGCCGCCCCAGCTGCCTAAATTTAGCCGGCGCCCCGGGCGAGGCGGGGAGCTCCTCCCGCGCACCCACGCGCCGCCGCTCCGCCAACGTGACGGCGGGGGGCTGCGCGGCAGCGGGCACGGAGCCGGCTCCCGTCAGCCCTCCTGCCCTCAATATTTGATGAGCTCAGGAAGCGAGCGAGCGGCGCCCGGGCAGGCGGGGGGCAGGAAGGGGAGCGCCGCGGCCGGTGCCCCCCGAAGGGACCCCCGCACCCCGACCGGGAGCTCCCGCGGGCAACGCTTCCAGCCCAGCCCCGCTGGCGGCGCAGCATCCCTCCTCCCGGGCGGATGCGAGTCCGAAACAAAAATCTCCTGGCCGGAGCAGGCGCACATCACCGGGCACACGACCCTGGGGCGGGAGCGCAGGCAGCGGCGATGCCACCGGCAATCCTGGGGGCAGAGCCTGGCGGTTCGCCAAAGCTGGACCGGTTGCCCCCCGCAGGGCCGCGGCCCCGGCGGCCCGTCCCCCAAATTTCACCCCGCACGAGCTAAGCGGATTAAGGCGAAACCCAGCGCAGCGTCTCCTGACGAAGGGGGGCCGCAAGCCGGCCGCGCTACGGCACCGATTGGTGGCCGGGGCCGTGTGCCAGCTGCCCGCAGCGGCCGTGCCCCCCGGGGAAGGAGCGAGGAGCGGGGCTGGGGCTTGGCTCGTGGGGGAAACTCTGCACGTTCAGCCCCGACCTAATGAGAAATCTTGTAATCTCCTCCGCTTCCCTCTGCCGCAAAGCTCCTTAGCCCGGTAATCCCGCCGGCGCCGGCCCCGTGGCGATGGGAACCTGGCAGCAATTGGCAGCTGCCTGGAGGAGGGGGAACCGCAGAGATTTTGGGGGCAGTGGGCACATGCCCGAAGGAGCGTCGTTGAGGGCGCCTGTGCCAGCCTCTCCCCATCAATAAATAACGGCCCCATGAATATTCGATGGGCTCCTGCCACGGTGTAAATGTTACCCCTGCTATTGTGAGCGGAGGGGAACCCGACCCGCGGCACGGCATGGCACGGCATGGCGCGGCACGGCACGACACGGCGCGGCAGGAGCCGGCAGCGCTGCCGGCCCCCAGGGGCAGCGGGGGGCCGAGGGGCGCCCCTGCCTTCTCACAGGGGGGGACAGCCGCTGTCCCCAGCCCCGGCGCCCCCGGCCCGAGCCCCAGCGGGGTCACTGGGGGTGCCCGGCCCATTGCCCCACCCGCGATGCTGGGGGAGAGCGGGAAGGGATGTGCCGGGAAAACCGGCCACGTGTCCTTGGAGGAGCCGCGGCTGATGGCCCCGGCCGCCCGGCGCGTCCCCCCGGCACAGGCGGGTAACGAGGAGGAGGAAAGTCGGCTGAAATCCTGCGACGCCTCGCGCTGGGGCTGGGAGCCACGTGCGAGATGAAGGCAGCGGCAGCTCGGCAGCCACGGCCCGTCGGAGCGATAAAGCCGCTCTGCAGCTCTTGGCTCCAAGCGCCCCATCTTTAAGAGCACGGGGTGTGTTTGCACGCGCAGCTTCCCGACAGCGAAAGGGAAAAACCAAGCGAGAGGAGCAAAGATCGTCGGGCAAGCAAGAGGCGTCGCTCTCCGTGCCAAGGGCGCCGGCTCCCCCGACCGCGGCACAGCACAAGGAAACCGGTGAAATCCTGCAGGCCGGGCTCTTCCCCGGCGAGGTGTGAAACCAGCACGAAGCAGCGTTCCCCGCTCCATCCCCACGCCTCGGCCCGGGCACACTCGGCCCTCGCCGCGTTTGCCACCACGGCAGGCGCCGGCGCCGCCTTACCTGTACTTCATGCCGGTGGTGCGGGCGGTGCCGTCGGCCAGGGAGAGCCCGTGCATCCGCAGGAACTCCTCCAGCGTCTTCGCCCGCGCCGCCGCCCGCACGTCCCGCAGCCGCCGCAGCTCCAGCCCGTCCGCTGGCCGGGGGGCTGGCGGCAGCCCCCACTCGGGGAGGTGCCGGCTGGCCACGCTGCGCAGGCTCTCGCTGTACGTCATGGAGAGCATCCCGCCGCCCCAGCGCGGGCTCTGCGGGCCGGCACTGCTGCCGGCTGCTCAGCGATGCTACGGAGAGAGCTGGGAAAGCGTTCCGCTGCGACGTCGGGCTCCGCTGCCGCGCGGGGCACAGCCCTGCCCACGCCTGCACCCGCGCCGCCATGCCGGAGCGGTGACACCCTGCGGGGACGCGCGGCGGGTCTGCGGTGTGGGGAGGGGGGAGCAGGGACCCGGGCAAAGCAAAGCAAAGGGCGAGCGCGGCAGCGCAGCAGGGAAGGGACGTGGTGCTGCCCGTGGCCGGGGGGCGATGGGCGGCTGGGGGTGCAGCGGGTGCCCACCGCAGCCGCCCTGAGCCCAGCGAGCTGCCCCGGCCTGGCTCCTGCCCCGGCTGCACTGCCTCCCAGCTCGCACCGGCCGGCCAGGCTGCCCGGCATCCCCGCCAGGATCCCCAGGAGCATCCCCGGAGCCGGCCGGGGCGGGGCGAGCGGTGGCACGAGTGCCGCTGGTGAGAATCGGGCACCCTGGGAGAGGCCGGGGCGGGAGAGGCGGCCCCGTGGGGCTTCCTGAGCAGGGTGGGCGTCTGCAGCGGGGCTGCGGGCGCCGGGCGCTCACCGGCGGCTGTCGTGCCTGCGCAGGCTGCCGCAACCCGCGCCGCCAGCCAACACCTTCCCCGCAGCTGCGGCGGCGACCTCCCAGCCAGTGCGGGCTGCCCAAAATAGGCTGCCGCAGAGTGGGCTCCCGACCCGCCGGAGGTGCTCGCCGCCTCTACAGCTGGGACCTCGCCGGTGGTGGCACCGGCATAGATTTCCCTGCTGCGCTCCACAGCGTCCCTGTCTGGAAGAAGGAGCGGGACCAGGGCCAAAACCACGGCGCCGGTGCCAAAGCAGCCGCTGGGAGCTGGGAGCTGGGAGCTGGGAGCTGGACCGTACCGGAGCATCAGGTTCCGGCTGGGCTCCCACCGGTGGTTTTTTCTTTCCCTGCAAAGCTCAAATTTACGGTGGCAGGAGCCAAAAGCAAAGTGAACTTTCCCATTCGGGTGTGACCTCAGGGAAAAAGAAGAAACCCCAGAGGATAGGGAGCATCAGCTGGCAAGGGGTGACTGAAACCCTGGGGCCTCCTGCGATACCCAGCGCTGCCAGAGACCCTCCCGCACTCCTCCTGCTCCGCAGCAAGGGCCTGGGAATGCAGGGAAGGGGACGTCTCCTCTGCGGCAAAGCCAAACTGAACCCTGGCCACCAGCCTCCTTTTCTGCTGGGCCAGAGCCGGAGCCCGGAGCCGGCACCAGCCCTCCTCTGCGGCCGGTGGGTTTGATTCGGGCAGCACCGGTGGCTCCCGCCGGGCATGGGCGCAGCACCCAGCCCCGGGGGGATCCCCCTGGCCCCGGTGGGACCCATTTCCCCCGGTGGGATTGCCTTGCCTGACAGAGGCTGGAAAATGTCTGAGCCGGGCGCTCCGGAGCGCTAGAGCTGCACCGCGCTGCAGTGAAATGGCTGTGGCACGTGGAGCCGGGGGGCTTGGGCTGGGCTGCTTCGAGGAACAGGGTGGGAATGCGCCGGCCGCCTCATTGCGGCACCTCCCTGATCTTCAGCTGAGCGAGGCTGCGGGGAGAGAGCGCGGAGGCGGCGGGTCTGGCCACGGGCCGTTCGTTAGCGGGAGCCCTGGCGTGCCCGAGGGACGCGCGGCCGCGGGGGCTGCAGTAGCTGCCCAAGCCCAAGCAGCACCGTGCCCAAGCGGGAGAGGCTGCTTGGTGGGGAAGGAGCAGGGATGGGGACGGGACACGGGCTCTGCGGGGTGACAGGGGACCGTCAGGGCGCTTGGGGGCGCGACAAGTGGGTGACAGTCGGGCGCGCGGTAGCTGCTCGGAAGGGCGCCCGTCCAGCCTGGCTTGCCGAGCCGGGAACGTGTTGGCAACCAACAGCCTGCCCAAAACCAGAGAGACCCCGACCCCCAAACAACCCCCTCTGCCAACCACCAAAGGCCGAGTTCCCCCGTGCAGCAAACCCTCCCTGCGCCGCCGGCCATGCCCATCCCCGCTCAGCGCCCGCGCCGCCGGCCCCGACTCACCCGCGCGCCGGGGCTGCTGCTCATCGACGGCAGAGCTCTGGGCAGCCGGGCTGCCCCGCGGCAGCTATAAAAGACGCGCGGCCGGCGGGTTTTTTTGCATTAGGGGAGTGTCGGCGCTTGGCGTCCAAAGCAATTGGCGGCCGCGCCGGGTCCCCCCAGAGCCCGGCTTTCGTGCCGCGCTCCATTAGCCCTATTAGGGGATTTTCTTCCTTGCGAAGGGGAGCTAAATTATTCATGGCCGCTTTGCTAAAAGCCCGGGGATGCGCTGCTGCTTTATCAACGCTGGCATCGCCGCCCCTGCCCGCAGCTGCCCCTCGCCCTGCGGCCACAGGTCCCGCGCCATCGGCACGCGGGGCGGAGAGGACGGATGGGGGCGCCGGGGGCCATCGGGGAGCGGCGCCGGGCCCCTGCAGCACACACAGCCCTCCTGCCGTCCTCACGGTGACGGGGTCGGAGCCGGGCTGGAGAGGAGCCCCGAAACGGGGCTGGGTGAGAGACACAGGGGCAGCTGCGGGCAGGCAGCCCACAGGCAAGCTGGCTCCTGCCTGGTGGGCTCGGGAGCCACACGCCAGACGTGTCCAGCGGTTCGGGTGCGTGGCTGTGCCTGGCCGGTTTGGCAGCCAAAACCCAGCGGCGGCTCGGGCTCAGCAGCGCCGGCAGCGGCACGTTGCCGGGACAGGCACGCTCGTGGTGCCGCCGAGCCACCATGGTGCCAGCCAGCCTCTCCTCCTGCCGCCCCCCGCGGGGAGGCCACGGCCCCCTTGGGGACAGCCCCTGCCACCCGCCCCATCGTGGCTGGGCCAGACCCCGTCCAGCACCATGGGGCTGCTGCGGCCCGGGGAGCACCGAGGCGGCTGCTGGCACGGTGTGCGGGGAAAAGTGCCGCCTTCGCTTCAGACGGTAAGAGCGGGGCGGGGGGGGGGGGAAGTGTTGCCTTCTGTACCACTTAATGACACTTCTCTTAATGGAAGGAGCAGCAGAGCGGCTGGCCAGGTTCCTGGAGCCGCCCTTGGGAAAAGCCAGCAGGCTCTTCCCGGCGCAGCATCGGCGCAGGATGCTCCCCCCGAGCCGAGTGGAGCCCCGCACCCCCGCGGTGGCTGCCCCCCCAGCAGCCCCCCGGCCACGCTCCGCGGCGTGGGGCGCCCGGCGAGTCACGGGCACGGCCGCACGCGCGGGGTCCCCACGTCGCACCGCAAACCCACAAGCAGGCAAAGACGAGGTGCGGCGCCGGCGAAACCCGCCCCGCGTGGAGGGACCGTGCCGGGGCTTCGGCCACGTCTGCTTGCCGGGGGGGGATTTTGGGGAGGGGGAAGGGCTGGGTTACCTGTAGAACTGGAGCTGGCGCTTGGGGCTCCCGTACCTCGCGCTTCCGACAGCAAAGGGGAGAAAGAAGAAAGATGCCACAAACCCCATTAGAAAGGTGGAGCGTGACCGAGAGCCGGCGGCCGCGGGAGGGGTGGGTGGCACCCACCCGTGCCGCCTCGCGGGGGGCCCCGTGCAGCAGGCACCGGCACGCTCCCCAAAAGTGCCCACTCCTCCCATAACAGGCGTCAGCGCCCAAAAACGCTGCCCCTGCCACGTGGGGTTTTGCAGTCCTGGAAGTTTTCGCACGAAGCGTGCCGGGAAGGTTTTGGGGTGCCCTGGCCCCAGGTTTGAAGCCCTGCAGAGCCCCCCCTCAGCGCCGCCCCGCGCCCTTACCTGTAAATCATCCCTGGGGAGCCCGTCTGCCGCAGCGAGAGTCGCGCCGGGGAGTCAGTGGTGGATTCGGGATACATGGAGCCAGCCTGGGCTCCCCGGAGCCGCTCACCACCTCACCCCTGCCACAGGGGAAGAGAAAAAGAGGAAGAAACGGGGGTTTTTGGGGCGCGCGTATGACGGCGCTTCCTGTTGCAGAAGCTCGCGAGCCGGATGGGTGTGTGGCACGGGCAGCGGCGCGGGCAGCGGCAGGCAGGGCATGGCAGCCCCAGCCCCCAGCCCCCCCACCCCGACCCTCTGCTCATCCCAAACCCGTCCCAGCCCTGCCCTCTGCCGCCGGCTCCCCAGCGCCGCTGCTCTCCCCAGTCTCCTGGGGCTGCTGGGGAGGGGCCGCTTGGTGCCCCCCCGGCCACCTGCCCATGGGAGGCGAGCAGGGCACACCACGGGGGAGCCCGGCCGCGGCAGCGAGGCACCGACCCGCACCGTGGAGGTCTTACGACACATCAGGAAACGGTGAAGAAACGTGGGCCTGAAAAATTCAACATTTTGCTGGTGTTTAACACTAAAGCAGCCCCCGGGAGTCCCTCTGCAAGGGACGAGAGAAGGAAAGGGAAACAGCTCGGATTTTCCTGCAGCCCACAGATGACCGCACCAGCAGGGGTGCAGGAGCTGCGAGGGAAAGGGGGGCTCGCCCCCAGGCACCCCCGACCCTCCCTGTCCCCATCCCCATGCCAGGGGGCCGTCCGGCGTGACTCCCGAGGGAGCTGCGGTCCTGCTCCCGCCCCCCATCCTGCAACACTGGCAGCAGTTTCCAGCGTCGCAGGAAAACACAACACTTCCCACAGAGCTGGGGGTAATCTTTGAACCTAGCCCATCTGTAGACCCGTGAAATGCCATCGGTACGCCGCAGGTCACGAGCTGCTTCTTCCCCTGGATGGGGACTGAGATCTCCCCCGGGCACAGCGGGAGCGTGGCCTTGCAGAGTGCGCTCACGTCCTGGCACACATCCTGCCTGCGTCCTGGCACGGTGCGCCTGCATCCCGCATCCCTCCTGCATCCCAGCACGGCGTGCCTGCGTACCGCATCCCGCCTGCGTCCCAGCGGGGCACGCCTGCAGCCCTTCTGCATCCCGGCCCAGAGCACCCGCGCCCCGCATCCCTCCCGCATCCCAGCCCAGCGTGCCTGCATCCCGCATCCCTCCCGCATCCCAGCCCAGCGTGCCTGCATCCCGCATCCCTCCCGCGCCCCGGCCCGCCGCGCCTGCATGCCGGCGCAGTCCCTGCAGCCCACGTGGCCCAATGGCAGCGGCTGCGGCAGCCGAGCCCATCCCCGCAGAGCCGCCCGCCTGCCCGCCCACCGCAACCCCCGGCCCCGCTGCAGCCCGGCCGCAGCCTCCGGTGCAGAGCCCCATCTCCCCCCCCCCGAGCGCCCCAGAAACATCGTTCCCTTTGGCTGCGGCCGTGCCAGGGCTAGAGATCCGGCAGGCTCAGGAAAGCCGGGTTTATTATGGAGGGAGCTGCTGCCCTGCAGCCCCCCACCGTGGCACTGCATGCCCTGAGCAGGACCCTGCCGAGCCCCCAAAGCCACCGTGACCCCCTGGCTTCTCCCGGGGGCTGCTCGTGTCACCTCCCCTGCTCCCTGCGGCCCTGGCCTGGCAGCGGGCAGCTGCCTGCAGCAACGCGGGTTCAGCGGCAGCCACCAGCCCGGGCACCGTCGCGATGCCCCTGCAGGCAGCCTCATGCCCGCCCAGCGCCAATTAGCAGCAGTATAATGAAGCTGAAGCGAGCTGGGGGGACGCCTGCAGGAGGGACGGCGGGTCCCCCTGCCCCAGCCGCAGAGGGGGCAGCCGTGCAGCTTCCCCGCTTGCACCGCCACAAACCCAGCCCCAAAGGTGCTGCGTGGCTTGGGGCTGCCTCTGGGCACCCGGGACCTGCGGTGCGACGAGCTCAGCTCTCAACGCCCCTCATCCATTCCCCCGTGGGAACGCTGGGGGGGCCGAGTGCGGTGGCTGGCGAGTCTCCGGTGGCACTGGAGGAACTCGGCCGGGAAGCGCTGCTGGGGCGCTGGGACACTGCGCCCTGAGGAGCCGGAGCATCCCGGCCCCTGGGGTCAACCCGTCCCCCCTGCGTCCTCCAAGCCAAAGGCGCTGCCACAAGCCCGGACCCCTCCATGCCAGCACTTCGGTGCTTCCCCCAGACCACTCCTGCACCTTCAGCTTCCTCACGGAAAAAACTCAGCCATGAGCCCGCAGCCGGCGGAGTTTCTGCAGGCGGATGCACAGAAAGGGAGGAAAAGCGTTTTCTTCTGCAGGATGCACCCGGGACCTGGGTGCAAGGGTGCCCTGAAAGCCTGTGCTCCCACTGGGCTCCATCCCCATCCCCGGCCAGCACGACGGGGCGTGAGAGCGTGGGCCCTGAGGGCCCTGAGGATTCCTGGCCAGGAAGCCCCCAAAGCCCTGCTGGGCCAGCCTGGGGGGGGTCTGCGGACCACAGCCTCCCAAACACGCTGCTGCCGGAGCAAGAGGAGGTAAAACTGCACAGGGAATTCACTTGAATATAAAGATGAAGCCTCTGCACTGCCTGATGGGCCTGAGCCCCCGAGGGGGAGGCACTGGGCTGGGGGGAGCTGCCGGACCCCTGCCCCGGGCACCCCAGCGTCCTCCCCAGCCGCTCAGGTGAGGGATGCAGGGGAGGCGGCGCCGAGCATCTCCCCACTCTGGGTACCCGGCCCCGTATCTCAACCCCTTTTTCACTGGGTTTGCAAACAGCCCCCTCAGCAAACGGCCCCCCCCAACACACCACGCCACGGGAAGGGCGAGTTGAGCACGATCACACTGCCCTGCTCTGCCTGGCAAATGGCTTTCGACCAGCACCTCCCTGTTCATGCCCCGCACCCCCCGCCCGCTCCCGGCCCCCCGCCCGCAGCACCGGCGCTGCAGGGATCCGCAGAGCGGCAGCCCTGCCCCTTCCCACTGCCCGGGGAAGCCTCTGCTGCAGAGCAGCGCTCCCCCAGCCCGCCGGCGCGGCGTGGGCCCCCCCCGGCCCTGCTGCTGGGCTCCCCCCGCCCCTGCTGCTGGGCCCCCCCCGACCCTGCTGCTGGGCTCCCCCCGACCCTGCTGCTGGGCTC
>JADKXX010010008.1:0-28591 GCA_017310255.1 Butorides virescens
GCGGGAGGCGCCGGGCCCCGCAGCCCCTCGCGGCCGGGGTCACGCACGGCCCCCTCCGCTGTTTTGCAGCCCCGCGCCTGCGGTAGCGGGCGGCGGCCCCGCGGGAGCGGGATGGGCGAGTGGGAGAGCGCGTTCGCGCGGAGCCTGGCCCTCCCGCCCCACGGCCAGCGCCGCCGGGCCCGCCCGCCGCGCTCCACCGCCTTCCGCTGCGTCCTGAAGCACCTGGAGGGGGCCGCCCTCGCCCAGGTAGGGGGGCACTGGGCTGGGGGGGACCCCGGCCGGCGGGGGGCTTTGGAGCCGTGGGGGGAACGAGCTGCGGGCTCAGGGAAGCGCAGGTCAGGGCCGTGTCAACCCCGGGCGCTTTGGGCTGCCAAGCTGAGTTAGAGTCAGGTGTTTTTAACTTCTGTTCAGTTTTAGTTTAGGTAAGCGTTTTAAAATCAAAATCGCTGGGTAGAATCATAGAATCCCTTGGGTTGGGAAAGCCCTTTAAGATCATCGAGTCCAACCATTCCCCTACCCCTGCCATCCCACCCCCAAACCCTGTCCCTCAGCACCTCATCCATCCTTCTTTTAAATCCCCCCAGGGGTGGGGACTCGACCCCCTCCCTGGGCAGCCCCTTCCAGACCCTGACAGCCCTTTGGGGAAGTTTTTCCCAATGTCCAACCTAAACCTGCCCTGGTGCAGCTTCAAACCATTCCCCCTCATCTTATCGGCCGTTACCAAAAGTAACACTTTTTTAAAGTAGCACTTTAAAAGTCTGCTGCCCCTTCATTATTTGCTTAATATTCAGTTCCCCCCCTTTTGCTTTGCTGGTTCAACCCCTCCTGCCTTTCAGAAAGGTTCTCCAGCAACGCTCGACGCTGCCCGCGGCTGCGGGCCTGGTTTGGGCATCGGTCAGAACATGGCAATGATTTCCCTCGCTGACTGACGCGCGTTTGCGGCAGTTGGGGGCCGCTGAGCTGGCGCGTCCCTGGGTGGGCCCGGGCGCCGGCGCCTCCCGCCCTGTCGTGCCTTGCAGGGAGCCGAGTACCAGCTGCGCCTCTCCCTTTTCGATGCCACCTACCACCACTTCTTCGGGAGGACATGGAGGAGCAGCCGGCGAGCTGCCCGCGCCGCCCCGCAGCACCCGGCCAGGGCGGCTTTCAACGAGGTAGGGTGCGGGGGGACGGAGGGTGGGCAGGGGAGCGGCCACACTGGCTGGGGCTGGGAAAACGCTGACAGCCCCCCGGGATGGGGCGGCACGAGGTGGGGAGGGGGCAGCGATCCTGCAGGGAGGCGTCTGGGGCTGCAGGAGCCGAGTCCGAGGGGGGAGGCTTTTAATGCACGAGGGGAAAAGGCGTCCTTGTTCGAGCTCAGCCTGGAGCCACTCTCCTTTGGTGCTGGTTTGCTCCCTCAGTCTGGTGGAAGTGGAGCTCAGGGAGCTCTGGCAGCCCACAATCAGCATGCTGCAGCCATGAGACTGTTAAAATAGCAAGCCCTGAGCGTGCCCGGGCTCTGGCCCATGGTCGGTCGGTCTGTCTGTCTGCTGCTGAGCCTTGTCTGCGGCGGCTGGTTCTCCGGCACGCTGGCACACAGCAGCAGCAAACTCCTTTCCCTTCTGGTGCTTCCCAATCCTTTGCCCAGGCTGCACCCTGGACACTGCCCAATTATTAAGCTTTTGTGCCCGGTTTATTGGAGCGGGGACGTTGGGGTCTTGGGTTAGCTCCGGGGCTGGGTGACGGTGCGGGAGCGGTGCTGTGCCGCCGTGTGCCGCCTGCTGTGTTCGGAGCCGGCGGCAGAGAGCAGTGTTTCTTCACAAGTGGGAAGGAAGGGAAGGAGCAGCCGCCCGCCCTCCGGCTCAGCACTTTTCTCACCTTACCCGGGAACTAAACTCTCCCCAAACCGTGCTTCCATCCGCCGCTGATACTGGCAAACCAGGGTGCCCCCTTAGTGGGGAGATCCCGCTGCCCTGTGGCGTGGGTGACAGCTGAGGCGTCACGTTTTCTAATTAAATTTATGTTTCCATCTCCTCTAGTGCTCTGTGCCACGCACGAAGTGTAGCGCTGATTAGAGCTGTGCTCCTTCATTTATTTAAATCAGTAGTGCTATCTGAGGGGCGTTGATGCATCTGTGTCTTTCGCAAGTGCTTTTAATTACCGGCTGACCCCCGCTATTTTGAAGAGGGTGGAGAAAAAAAAAAACTGGCAGAGAGTGCTGTGGTGAGAAAAACGTGTCACTGCTCCCCACCTTGCCAGATGCTGGGCGCAGCTGCCTTTCCGAGCACCACCCCGACGTCTGGGTGGTGTGCGGTTGGGAGCAGTTGGCAGGAGCTTTGGGGTGTCGGGGGGCTGCATCTCGCAGCCTCTGCAGTCACCGAATTGCGCTGCCCGTCCCCTGCAGCCTGCCCTGCCGGCTCACGGCGCAGCCGCAGCGCGCGGGGCCTTGCAGAGGCGTTGGGCGTGATGCGGCTGGGGTCTTCTAACTGTGACGCTCAGCAGTTTCATGTCGCCAGGAGTTTGGGTACAGACGCAATCGATTTGCGAAAGGTGCGGGAAGGAGGAGAGGTGCTGCTCCTCGGGCAGGGGGAGCTGCTGGAGAGCCGCCCCGCAGGACCCGGCAGCATGCGGGGGCATCGCGTCCTCTGCCCGCACGGGCCGCGTGCTGAGCTGCTGCCTGCGCCTGCTGCCTGCGCCTGCTGCCTGCGCGCTTGCCAGC
The DNA here is from genome assembly GCA_017310255.1 of Butorides virescens. NCBI lineage: Eukaryota > Metazoa > Chordata > Aves > Pelecaniformes > Ardeidae > Butorides > Butorides virescens. The sequence continues at coordinate 2,696 of JADKXX010010008.1, forward strand.
TGCACTGGGGGAGGAAGGCGCGTGGGTGGGGGACCAGGTCTGCACGCGTGGTGGGTCAAGGTGACCCCCGTGCCGCATCGTCCCCGTAGGGTTTAGGGGAGAGGAACGAGCTGTCGCAGAGTGTTAGTGCTGGCAGAGGGAACGGCAAGCCTGGCTTTACAGGGGTTCTGCTGTCAGGGCGCTCTGTGCCTTTGCTAGGCCAGGCAGCGGTCTGCGGGCAGCGGTCATTATTTCAACGTTTTGCAATAAAAGATAATAGAATAACGATTTATTTCCCTGGGTTGCTCTGGTAATGTCTCTCTCCGTTATCCGTTCCTGACAGCCTGTGATTGCAGTAAACGCTTTCCCTGGAACACCGCGGTAATGAGTTTTTAATAGAAGGATTAACCTAGCTTTAAATCCTGTCCCGGGGAGGTGACCTGTGTCCTGTCCCGTCCTCTCATGCCATCCCACCTCCCCTCCCCGCGGCAGGAGGGCTTCCAGCTCCTTTGGCTTTCCCAGTGTGGGGCTTGCTATAATGCTGTAGGTCAGGGGCACGTCGAAGCCCCGCTCTTACGGGGTCTGCAGCCTGCGAGTTATTCTGGAAAATGTGTGTTAAAATTAAAAAAAAAAAAAAACAAAACAAAAAAAAAATTTAGAAATAAGTTAGTGGTATTTGCGATTTAAGGAGGTTGAGGTTTCTGAGCGGTGCCAGAGGTCCCTTGCCATGAGGCGCCGTTTGGGAGTTTTGATGGATATGGTGGTTGTGCTGCTGGCTGCCCAAACACAACCAGGTACCGCTCTGCCTGCGGCTGCCGCTGGCCCCGACGAACCCTTTCTCTCTCCTTCCCTGTCCCAGACCGTTTACTTCCACACCTCCTTGAGCCACCCCAGCATCGCTGCTGTCGTGGAAGTGGTGACGACGGCCAGGGAAGGGGACGGGGGCTCTCAGCACCTCTCCTGCGGCTTTGGACTCATCCCCCTCTTCGGCAGCGGGTCGGAGGCGACAGACCCGGCCACCGAGGACAAAACGTAGGGGCCCCCACCGCCGTGTGATGGGGCCTGCTGGGAATTGGGGTGGCAATGTGCACGGCTGCTCTGGGGGGAGAAAGGGTGGTCCTGGGGCTGCGGAAACAAAGCCAGAAACCTGGAACTCTTCACTGCGGGGGGAGCAGGATGGGTTTGTGAGTGATGCCGGCCCGTTCCCTAAAGGATGGGGGTTTTCCCGGGGGTACAGAGTAGGAAGGTGGTTTCTTGCTGTCGAGCAGAGGCATTGTGGGAGATGAAGCTGTGCTTCAGGGTGGATTTACTGACCACGGCGTGTGCTCCTTGCTTTCAGGCTGAAGCTGTACCACGGGACACCACGTGCCTTACTGCACCCGCGCTTCCAGGACCCCGTGGAAAGTAAGCAGCAGCAAGACATGGTGTCTCACTCCTTTCTTGGCGGCCTCTCTTATCCAAATGGGCATCGTGTGTGTCTGGCCGATGTGATTCGTGGTCCGTGCCCTGGCAGTGCCAAGCGGATGTGCCTTACTGCCAGCTGGGAAAAGCCTGGTCAGGCAAACCCAGGTTTTCCTTTGCTCCCAGTGCGTGCGTTCGTGGACAATGATTTCTTCAATAGTGGTGCTGCGAAGCTGCCTCCTCCGGTTCAGGTCATTTTGGGATGTTTTCTCCTTTTCAGAGAACAAATACCTGACGGTGATGGAGAAGAGCCACCTGCAGTACGCCCTGAAGCCCCACCAGCCCCTGGAGATGATATTTCACCTCCTTCCCGAAAACCTTCTGATGTCTGGGCTGGAGACCGTTCCCGGCTTGCTGCCACCGCATGGAGATGCGAGTGAGGGCTCCTTCCCTTGCCCTGCTGCCCGTGCTGCTCCTGCCAAAGGCGGCAGGCCCCCGGGGGGGCTGCGGGCAGGGCAGGCGGGGTGCTGGGATGGGGTTTCTGGGAGCACCGATGGGTTCTCTGCAGTGCTGCCCCTTGGCAAGAGCATCTCCCGCTGCATGGGCCGGCGGGGCTGCAGCCCTTGCGTTCGTAGCTCAGCCTGAAAGGTGTCAAAACAGCCTTGGTCTGTTCTCCATCCGTTAATTGCTTTGCTCCTGGGAAGCTGCTAGGGATAAGCGATGGTTGGTTTAATTACAGTCACTCGGCAGTCTTGGGAGAAGCTCTTGCTGCTTGTTTAAAGTCATCCTCCTCCGTGGCGGGGCTCAGGATCGCTGGGGGTCTGGCAGGTTCAGGGGGACGAGCTCTTGCATGCTCAGCCCCCGTTAATCTTTCCCTGTGGGTAGCAGCCTTGCTGTTGGAGCTGCTGCAATTATAATTACGTGACCTGAAGATTCAGAGGGCAAAAAGTATTCTCTGTTCTGCAGCTGAATTATTCTTCAGCTTCCTGCCTGGAAAACCCTACTGCTAACCACTCTGGGGGTTGTAGCTGTTAATGTTAAAGCTGAGCGAGGTCTCCAAAGCAGCCGAGTCCCCGGCGCTGCTGAGACCACCCCTCAGAAGTGGAAGAGGGCAGAGCCAGGGTCTCGCACCGCAGGGCACCCCAGCACTGCGGTGGCGTTAAGTAAACAGACTGCATCCTCTGGCACCGAAGGCCAATTTCTGGGTCTCTCCCGGGCGTAAAGATGTGTATGTGCCGGGGAAGCTGGGGATCCCACACACGACCACAACCCCACCCTGGCGCTGCTTTTGGCTCGGGTCCGGCAGCACGTGCCCCTGCGGTGTCACCCCCGGGTGTGGCCTGACCCGTGGCCACCACCTTGTCTTTTCAGGTGACTGCTTGCAGAAGCCCCGGCTGATGAAGCCGGTCACCTGCTATCTGGAGAGGCTGTCTGTCCGGCTGTACCCTTCCTTGGAGGAATTTGAGGAGGAACTGCTGGACTTCCTGAACAGCGACCGCTTACTTAAGGTAGTGCTGATGCAGATACAGCAGGGAAAGCGCGGTGCGCGAGCAGTGGTGCTGGTGCTCTGGCTTCGGGCAGAGCAGAAGGGGTCAGATGAACGGCTCTCGTGGATTTGTTTCACTTGGAGCCTCCCACTTGCTTTTTTTCTTCTGCGCAAGCCTTTTGCTTTGCTGCTGGCATAGCACGCAGGTGCTCTGTGTTGGGTTTGTTTTCAACATCCAGACACCAATAAGCAGAATTTGGGTTTTGCTCTGCTATGGAAAATGCAGAGATAAGATGCAGTGCTCATTGTAGTACGTCTCTTCAGGAACAGCAGTGCTTGGTGTGCGGTATGGACTGTTAGCCAGGTCCCTTATTTGCCAGATTTGCACCATAAAGATGAAAAATTTTGATATCCATCAGCTGCTGGGGCGTGGGTCCTGTTTTTTTGAGTTTGCCTGCATTTTCCTGGCCATGGGTGGCACGGGGAGGGATGCTGAGCTGGAAAACTTGCCCATTGCAGGCTAACGCTGCACCGGATGGCGCTGGGGTGGCGGTTCGGGAGCGGCGGCTGCACGTCGGCGTCCACAACGGCCTGCGCTTCGTCCAGGCGCCGCAGGTGGCCGTGCTGGTGCCGCAGGCAGAGGCGGTGCAGGGCGGCTGCCCGGGGGGGCCGGGCTCTGGAGCCAGGTAAGGGGGAGACCCTTGGGCACCGCCGGTGCCGCTTTCCTCCTGCCTCGGGCGCTGCCCACAGCCGCTGCTCCGTCCCGGCGCAGGGGTGCAGGTCAGGCCCTGGTCCTGAGGAGCCGCATCCACCTGAGCGAAATGGTCCCTCACCCGGCGTTTGGGGTCTGCTTCCAGCTGGAGTACGTCTTCTGCACCGTGGGGATCGCCGAGGGGAAGGTAGGGCTGGGGGTGCCGTGCCTGGTCTCTGTCCCTCATTAAAGAGCGGAGATCTGCCGGGGGGGGAGCCAGCCCCGCTGAGTAACTCCGTCCTCTGCCCCTGTCCCGCCATCCCGCACCCCCAGGACACAGCAGCTCCTCGTCAGGCGGCCGTGCTGCCTAACGAACGGCCGTGCTGCCTAACGAATGGCTGTGCTGCCTAACGAACGCCCCGCGAGGTGTCCAGGTGCTTTCCGCAGCGCTGTGTGAAATATCCTGGAAATGGGCTTATTGAATCCTTTTAATTACATGTGGTTACGCTCCTCCACCGTGCATATGTATATGGAGAGAGGTGGCCTGCAGCAGTCCCAGAGTGTTCTGGCAAGCTAATTTAGAAAACTTCAGCCTTTTTAAATTTAAAAAAGGCTTTTCTTTAGAATTTAGCATTTATGCTGAAAAGAAGTTAACCTTCCTGCTCTTTTTTTTTCCCCCCTGAATGCTGAGGTTTTTCAGGGAGCCTCAGCCTGATGTTCTCCAGACCTTGGAGAAGTCTCTCTATTGACTGCAGAGACCATTCTTGCTAACGCCTACTTACCCATCATTTCCATGTGTTTGGTTTAACCTTTCTGCAGGTTAAGCCCAGCTTAGCGAGCCATTCAGTTGTCCCCTCCAGGGACCCTTTGCTATTGGAGCCATTAGCTCGTAGTGATGCCGAATCAATGGCTGTGGGTGGGTTTGTTAGGAGGCCTGAATCATCCCGCTAAGGTGCTCACTGAAAATGCAGCAAGCGTCCTCTCTTACTAGAGTTGTCCAGAGCAAAACTGGGGGGGAAATGGGTATTTCTAAAGCGGGACATATGTGCCAGGCCAGAGGGATTTGTGTTGAGAGGGGGAGAAGAAGCTGAGCCTTGCTGTCAGAAATTACCTGTTGGGTTCAACTCCTTTAAAAAGTTGAAACCCAAGGACTCACGGAGATTTGGGGCTCCAGACGCAGATCTGTTGGGCTGGGCTGGGTGCCGGGGGTGCTGGCCGGGGCGGCGGTGGAGCCGGTTCCCACGGCACAGCCCTTGGGCAGAGCGGTTAATCCCAAAGCCGCTTGCCGAGCTGATCGCCTTGTGCTCTGTGCCATAATTAGCAGGCTGCGAGGGTGATTGCGGGCGCTGGTAGGGACATCTCAGTTTGCTTCTGCTCCTCTCCTTCGGTTTAAGGGGAGGCTGTGGACGTGCCCGGGTAAGTGGAAGCCTTTACGCTGCCTTTCCCGTCTGCTGGGCATGGGGGGCTCAGACACGTACCCCTGAACGCAGCTGCCTGAGGGTTACAGCCCTTTGGCTGGGTGCTGGTGCCTTTGCCTCAGCCTACGTGTGCTAAACACGGACAAGGGATGAAAACCCTGTTAATTTGGGAAAGCGTTATGTTGTGCTTTTATGTTATATCAGCATTATATTATGCTGATCCATAATCTAGAGGTGTAGCCCCTTGCGTAACTTGGTGAGGGGCTGAGCGGCGGTCACCGGGAGCGCGGGTGCCTGACGGACGCGGGGCAGCCTGCGGGGAGGGGGGCGGTGTTGGCGACGGGCTGGGCAAACGGGGTGAGTGCGAGGAAAACCAAGGAGCACCCGTGTGGGAAGGGGGGTACGGGGCTTTGGGGGGTACGGGGCTTCCACCGTGCTTCCCCCCGCTCTCCCCCAGGCCGTGCCCGGCAGCGCCCGCAGCGAGGCGGTCGACATGCGCTCGGTGCGCTGGGCCGTCTGGAGCCCGGTCCCCGGCGCCGGCGAGGCGGAGGTGGTCCTGCCCCTGCGCGGCGGCGCCCGCCGCGGCCCCTGCCAAGCCTTGGTCTACCGGGCCCCGCCGAGCAGCAGGAGCTCCCGCCAGGTAAGGGCTGGCTTCTGCTCCGCAGGGACATGGGGACGCGGCTGGGGCAGGACTCGCCCTGTGACGCCGTACGCTGGGGGGCGGCGGGTGGCATGGGCAGGGGCGTGTGTGTGTGTGTGTCCCCCGTGAGGACACGGGTGTTTGATCAGCTCGTTAAAGCACAGCCCCTTGCTAGCTTGGCCTCCAGCCTGCGCCACCGCTTCTCTGGCTGCAGGGCACGGAATCATCTCAGGTACGAGGGAGTCTGCGTGTAGCACGCTGTCTGAAAGCATTTCATTTCCAATTTCAGGGGGAGCACGTGGAGTCTGGGACTGTCCAATTCTGTGTTTCCACTGATTCGGAAGAACATCTTGTAACTGCTGCAGGGATCCTACGTAAAGACAGGGACGAGTCGGAGAAGCCTCCTACGCCATCGCTGAGTGAGTGTTTTCCAGATCGCTGACATTTAAAATATAGAGTGTGACACCGGTGTCTGCTCAGGAGAAAAAGCACGACGCCGCCCGGTTCCAGCGAGCTAGTTCATGAATTGCTGGTGTGAACCAACTTCCCATCGGGTTGAATTCAGCTCTCACTTTTTGACTTGCAAAATTCCCCTGTGATAGTAGCGCTGAGCCGCGTGTCCAGTCCCCTGGGATTTCCACTGGGGCACCCTCCCGCTCCTGTTTCGGGGCGCTCTGGTGGTGTTGGGGCTCCTGTGCTCAGCACCCGAACGGCTGGAGGGGCGCAGCAGCGGCACCGGCAGCACATGGCTCGCGTGGCTCCCCACCAGCGCCGCTGCTCGTGTCTCTGGACTCTGAATCCTTCCAGGCGCTGAGGGCAGGAGGGATGGCAATTATAGGCTGAGGGGAAAAGATAAGATAACCACTGAGGGGAAAAGATAACCACCTCGCTGCTGTGCCGCCCCGGGAGCGCGACAGCAGCGCGCGTGCCATCGGCACACATGGGCTGTGCCGGCGCCTTGCCGGGGGAAACCAGGCTGCGTACGCGCGTGTGAGCGCGTGCATCCATCGGCGGGGGGGCCGGGTGGTCGGGGCTTCAGCGCCCGTCTGAAAGAAAACTGCTGTTGTCTTGGGTCTGGGCGCAGAGTTGAGTCAATACCCTGGGCTCCTGGAAATCCTCTCTGGCTTGGTTCTGTCTGCTCCCTGCTTTCCTGATCGGTGGGAAGCAAACTCCCCTTTCCTCTCCCGCGTCGCTCCTGCTGCGGTTCCCACGCGGGTCCCGGTGGGATGCCGCAGATGCCTACAGTGTTTCGGTGTGGTTTACAGGCTTATCCTGCTCCTCTGGTGAGCCGGGAGCTGCCAGCCTGTGGGGCTGGGCAATGCCTGGTGCGGTGGGTGCAGCCTGGGATCCGCTCCCGCACCGGCTCGGGTGCTGCCGCGCCTTCCACGAGGTGGCAGTGGCACCGTGGCTTTGCCGCGGCGAGTCCTGGCTTCCTGCGGGCGAGGAGCCGGGTTTGCTGGCGTAAGGGGCTTTAGAGCAGGGATGCTCACGGGTGAAACGAGGGCTCTGGGGGTGCACTGGGTTAGGCTCTCTGCGACACGGCTGCGTCGCTGCTGGTCCCTTCCTGGCGCTGCTTGGAAGGTTTTCCTGGGCGCCTTCCAGCTGGTGGTGGCCGGGGCGTTGCAGTGGGGTGACGGGAGAAGCGAGCGCGCACCGACGGTGAGCTTGCAGCCCGGCGTGGGGCTGGCGCGCTCCGGCTTGTGGGGAGCGTTCCGGAGCGCAGGCGGGGTGCCTGGCGAGGGGGGATGCCCCTGCAGGGGGATTTTTGGGGGGTGTGCTGCATGGTGTTTCCCTGGCTCCAGGGGGCTGGCAGCCCTGGGGAGAGCTTGGGAAGCAGGGCGGTGCTCCCGGAGGCAAGCGGCCCTGTGCGAGAGCCAGCCCACGGCCTGAGCTGCTGAAAAGAGCGTTTTGTTAACTCCTTGTAGTGCTCCGTTGGAAAATGCGCCGCTGTCTGGTCCTTTTGGCCAGGACAGGCTGAGCCCATCTTCTGTCGGCTCAGCTGCCGGTGGTGCTGGTGGTTCTGTCCATCGTCTCTTTACCAACGGCCAAAGCCATCCTAACCGAGAGAAGAGTGTTTTAGATGTAAGGGAGATGGGGCGCTTTGTGCATCAGTCAGCATGAAATAGCTGGAATATGGATGGTGGTGAAAGCAAAATAAGGTCTGAGCATCACGTGGATGCGGAGATAGAACATCTGTGCCCTGGTCTGCTCCGAAAGACCCGCGGCACAGCGAGCTCAGCAGCCAAACACAAACACGATAAAGCTCGTACCGTTTCGGGGCACGAATGCGCGAACAGATGAAGGGAGTGACAAGAAATAACGGAGGAGTGACGAAAGCCTTAAGTATCCTAAAACTCTCACGTCTCATTAAGCATCGCACTTAGGCAGCACCGCGTGGCCGTAGGGAACTGCGGCACTGTTCGGGGACGGAGGAGCCGCCTTTTACAGCAGACTTAGCCTAATTCCTGGCAAAATAACAGATGGATCTGGAGACCTGCTGCATTCCCCCCTGCCCCAGGCAACAGTTTTATTGGAAAAATAAGTCAAATAAGTGGTTGAGAGATGGTAACGCACCTCGATGAGCTGGTCCCACCCCCAGAAAGCAGAAGGGCACGCGGGAGGTTGGAGGGGCTCGCTGGCGGAGGGCACAGCCGTGGTGGTGGGGCCTGGGGGCGACAGCTCTGCTACAGCATCTCTCCCATCCCTCTCCACAGCTCCGCCGGCCCCGCTGCAAACGGCGGCCTCCCCGCAGGGACTGGGGGTAAGTGCTGTGCGCGCCGGTGGACGTGGGTGGGGGACGGCGGCATTCCGGGGGGACGGCGGCATTCCGGGGGGACGGCGGCATTCCGGGGGGACGGCCTGCGTGCCGAGGCCGTGCTCCTGGTCCCTGGCTGCTGCAGCCAGGAGGCACCGAGCATCCGGCTCAAATCCACCTCCTCCGGGGCAGCAAAGCGGATCCTGCCTATAGCCTGCTGGGCAAAATTCCCCGAGCTCTTTTCACACCCCATATGTAATTTTTAAGGGCAGTTCTGGTTTTTGACAGCCCAGATTTGCGGGGTACTATTGTCCCCAGTACGTGCTGACAGTGACGCACGGTTTCTTCGTGCGGAGCTACTAGGATTTAAGGAGAGCTGTGAACACCGAGATTCCTCTTTATGCTTTTTTATATCTCGATGCAGGGATCAATGCACACAAATATTTTTGATGAAATGAAATGCTTCATAAGACTGCATTAAGAGGTTTCATCTTCCTGCTGCATTTTCTTATCCCTCCCCTCGCCAGGGAGGGTGCAGCAGCTAAATAGGAAGCAGGGGTGCGAACCCTCGTGCAGCCGAACCCCGCTGCTGCTTGGTGGAGCGGCGACGCCGTCTGCGCTGCCTTAGCAAGGAGGGGTGCCGGCCGCCCCGCCGGGGGGGTCCCCGCAGGGTGGGCTGCCTTGGGGGGCTGCTCCCCCGGCGCGGGGCTGCGGGCGCTCACGCTCACCGCCCTCCCTCCAGCTCTCGGTGTCCCAGCTCTCGGCCCCGCCGCGGGGCAGGGGCCGTCCCCCGGCGCAGCGTGGCCGCGGCTCTCGGCAGGACGGGGGGATCACCCACCTGGAGGCTGACCTGGGCTCACCGGACCCGGAGCCCTGCGCCGGTGACCAGCTGCGGGCGCTGCCCTTCGCCCCGCTGCAGGTGCCCATGGCCGCTGTGGGGCTGCAGGCAGGCAGGTGATGCTCGGCCGCCCTTCCCGGGGCTCTCGCGCCCATCGCCCGGCCTGCCGGGGTCCCCCGCGACTGCTTCCCTGCAGCTCACCCCCGTTTCTCCGTCAGCTCCCACACGCTGCTCTCCCGTGCCTCCCTGGCGCGCCTGCATGCCGCCGGCTTCCCGGAGATCCTGGACCGCAACCGGGAGCCTGTGGACATCTCGGAGCCGGCAGACCCGGCGAGTTTCAGCCCGCGGCTGGAGGAAGCCGACCCTCTGCAAGGCAACGAAATAATCCTGCAGTTCCTGGCTTTTGGCAGGTGGGATGGCAGCTCTTTGGTGCCTTCCGTGGGCAGATCCCAGGGGCCTCCTGGGGGAAAGTCCCTTCCCAAAATGCCCCCCAACCCGCTTCCCTGCTTGAGCATGAGAAGTCCTTGCAAAGGTGCTGCTTTCTCCAGCGCCTGCTGTGGAGGCAAAGCCCTGGAGGGTTTTACGGTGGTGCCCTTGTCCTCTCCAGGCACTCCTAAATCATGTCCCATTTTTTTTTATCGTATCCATTAGCCACGGATGTGATGTAAAAGCTAATGCAGGGTTTCTACACAACTGAATATGGAGTTGAGAAAGTTGGCACCCGTGGGGGTGTCTTTGGCTGGATGAGGCCCCACTTGTGTTTTTTCTGTGGATGGCAGCGTGCTGTGCGAAGGTAAAATGCTGCCTTTGCTGGGCTCTTCCATCACAGCATATGGCGGGAGACAGCTGGAATTATGAAGCTTTTTGGAAAGCCAGCAAACCATATGCCCGCTGTCTTCAGAGGAGTCCAAATACTTGTGATGCTGCCGATCTTCTCCTGTTCTCCTGCCTCTCGGTGCATGCCAAACGCACGAGGAGCTCCTGATGGGGCGGCAGTGCTGTGCCACGAGCTAACCCGAATGCCCCTCTCTCTCCCTCAAGGGATGCCCGGGATGGCATGGAGGGGACGTGGCCGAGGACCATCTTCCTCACCTTCCAGTTCTACCGTTTCCCACCGGTCACCACGCCGCGGCTGCAGCTGGTCAGCAAGGACGGGGGGCCGGCGGCCGGGCCGGCTGTGCCAGCACAGCTCCTTGTCCGGGTGAACAAGGACGGGACCCTCAGCACTGGTAAGCTCTGGTTTTAGCATCCTCATGCGGTCACTCCTAATCTGTCAGTTGGGTTTGGGCTTGCCGCCAGGCTGAGGAACAGGCCCCTGTCTGCTTTAATAGCAAACCTCTGCTGGTTTGCGTGGCACATCATGAAAAACATCCAAAATATCCAACATTTGAAGTAAAACACTGGTGAGTGTGGGTGGCGTGACTTGCATGTCGAAGCTGCGGCGGGAGCCGGCAGCCAAGTGCCTTTGAAAAGAAAGGCGACACGTGAGAGTGCGGCGCCCGGAGTGGGCGGCTCTGATCCTCCGAGCTGAATGCCTTGCTGTGGTTCTTTGTGTGTCTCATTCGGCTCTGGTCCCAAGAGGCACCAAGCACTTGTGGCTGGTGAAGCTCCTCCTCCGTGTCGAGCTGTTAATGGAAGTGAGAGGGGGCTCTGTACAGACCGAGTGTGGGAGGCTGCCAGCCCTGGGGGACCTCAGACCTTGCTAATTGACTGTCGGGTTCATTAAGTGGAAGAGAGTGGGTGTGCAAGCAGGCAGGCTTCTCTGGAGCAGAAGAGCATCCGTCCCCCGGCTGATGTGCCAGTGCTGTTGGAAGCTCCGTTTCCATGATGATGCCGCACAGAAAGGGCTGTCAGGCTCTGGAAGGGGCTGCCCAGGGAGGTGGTCGAGTCCCCGTCCCTGGAGGTGTTTAAAAGAAGGGCAGATGAGGTGCTTAGGGACAGGGTTTAGTGGTGGGATGGCAGGGTTAGGGGAATGGTTGGGCTTGATGATCTTAAAGGGCTTTTCCAACCTAAACGATTCGATGGTTTTACGTCTGGCAGGGCCGCCGGGCTTGCAGCTGAAGTACATGGTGGATCCCGCTTTCCTGCGACCCGGGGAGCAGCGCTGGTTCGTGCGGTACCTGGCCGAGCACAGCCTCCAGATTGACGTCTGGGATGGAGACTCCCTGCTCCTGGTTGGGTCTGCTGCCGTTAAACTGGAGGTACTGGTTAAATTGAAGGTCTTTCCCCTTGAGCCTTCAGGACTGCTAAGGATGAAGGAGAGGGGGGTCTGCTTAGGGTGCAGGGGTGTTGTGGGACAGCCTGACTTTTCCTTTGGTCCCATGTTGAGGTGCTGTTGCGTTACCTTCGTGACTTTAGTGATGGAGTTGCTGTCAGCCCCTCTGTGTAACTGGGACAGGTATCAGCCTGACAAGCCCTAATCATGGGATTTGTCGTCATCTCCTCGAGAGTGGTGGCCAAATGTTGACTTCCTTCTGCTTCCTGGAACTCCTGCAGTATTCTAGGGCTAACACACACCCCCCCCCCCAGGACACCCAGGCCCACCCTTCCCCAGACCCCTTAGTGCCCCTTGTTAAGCCCTTGCCCGTCCTTGCCTTGTCCCCAGCCCCTGCTGCGCCAGGGCCAGGCGGCCGTCAGGACCCACCACGAGCTGGAGGTGGCCACGACCGAGTACGAGCCGGACGTGACGGTGATGGGCCGCGAGGCGCTGCGGCACGGCGCCCTGCGGCCCCTCGGCGTCCGCGTGGTGGTGAGGGGCCGCCTCCACCTCTGCCTGGCCAACATCGGTAAGAGCCCGCTGCTCAGGCGGCCGAAAGGCTCAGGGTGGGGGGCTGGCACCCCGCAGAATGTGCCCCTCACCGGGTACCTCTGGTGCTGGGCTGCGGGCAGGGGCGTGCGGCTCCTGGTTGTGCTTCGGTCCCTCCCGTGGCTGGGAGGCCGGCGCGGGGTCGGCACCGCGCAGTTGGGTGCTGGCAAACGGCGCGGGGCCATGGGGGAAGTGCACAGCACGCGCAGGGCTGTACCCGAAGGAAAACCACGCTTGTAAGAACATTATTCTTCCCAGAACCTGCTGGCTGCTTTTTTTTATATATTTAATTCCCCGTCCTATAAATGTGCAGTGACTCCAGGTTTTAAAATCTTATCTTCAGAAGAAAGATTAGCTCCATTATAAGATATCTTAAATCGTCGTTTCCATACTTTGCCTGCAAAGGGACGATAAGCTCCTGGGAAGGAGAATCTGAGATTCATAACCCAGGGAGAGGTTTAACTCGCGCCCTGCAAAAGAAGAGAGGGAGGGAGGAAGCTGAGATGCTGCACCAGGACAGCAGCCACCCTTTGATTGTGGGTTTTTTTCCCCTTGTTCTCCTTTTTTTAAATTTCAAAATACTGTTGTTAAAAAGAATATTGAAAAGCTTGGTGCCCCCGCCTGAAGGACGGGGACGGGATTTGTGGGCTGGGTAAATACCCAGCGGGTTTAGAGCCTCGTCCGGCTCCGCTTGGCGGGAGCGTGGATGGCAGCGGGCGCGGGGGGACGCAGCGGCGCGCGGCCGTGCCGGTGGCAGCACCGCAGCACGGGGATGGAGAACGCAGAAAGGAAAATCAGAGCTGGTGAGGGGCTCGGTGCTGACCCGCTTGGGCTGGGGCTGTGCTTTCGGTGCTGCTCCGGCTCTGGGCAGGCGGCTGTGTGGCTGTAGCGGCGGTAGGCTCCAGAGGGAGCGCCCTGGGGCTCGCAGAGTGCCGTTAGCAACCAGGTATTTGCTCTTGCTTCTTTAAACTGCCTGTAAAGAGCTGCAGTGAGAATAAAAAATTCACACTAGATTTTGTAACAGTGAGAAACGGATGGTTTTTGCTCACTCCCCTCTCCACTCGTGGCAGGCCACCCGTGCGAGGAGACCCCGGGGCAGCCGCCGTCCCCGCTGCCGTCCCGCTCCCGCAGCGTGCCTGTGCCAGGCAGCATCCCGGCCGGCAGCTGGATCTCCCCGAGCGCCGCGGGCGGTGAGTCCTGCCGGGCTGGGGCTCAGCCCCTCCTCCCGCCCGGGTTTGGGTTGGCAGGGTCTCAGCTGCCGCGGTGCCAGTGCTTTGCCCCCCAGAGGCGGGGTGGCTGCCCCCTCCGGCACTCCCCGGCCCCGCAGCGTCGCGGGGGGCCCTCGCCGGTGCCACGGTGATCTCTCCCCGCAGGCGGGCGGGTGTTGCGGCCGCGGAGGCTGGCGGAGGTGGATGGCGAGCTGGCAGCCGCGCTGCGTAGCCGTCGGCCGGAGGCAAGGCTGGCCCCGCCGGCTGTCCCCAGCGAGGCCGCGGCTGCCCACCGGCGCAAACTGCGGCGCATGGCGCTGGTGCGGCAGCAGGAGGACGCTGCTGGCAGGAGGATGCCCCAGCTCTCGGTGAGGACAGGGCTGTCGGGGCTGGGGGTGCCGCGGTGGCTCCAGGCTTACGGTCCCCTTCCTCCCCGCAGGGCTGGCAGGAGCAGCGCGCCCGGCACGTGCGGGACCTGCAGATCATCGACGCCTACCGGGAGCACATCAAGGGCGAGAGCATCTCCCGGGTGCTCAGCCAGGCCATCACCGCCACCCACACCGTGCACGCCGTGCTGGGGACAGCGGAGTTCTTCGAGTTCTCCCTGAAGAACCCCTATGGTGTTCAGCACACTGTCACCATCGAGGTCGACCACCCCGATCTCAGGTGGGGGCTGAAGCGGGGTCTCCTCTGTGTGCATGGGGAGGTGCCAGGGTGGCACCGGCTTCCGACCGGTCCTCACCAGCACCTCTGCCGCTCGCTCCCCCAGTGTCATACTGGACCCAAGGGAGTGGCGTCACTTCAAGGAGCTGACCGAGAGTGTTACACCAGTGGAGGAGGAGATGTTCCACCTCCGTGACGACCTCAAGCCTCAGATCTACCTGCGCCCCAACGAAACCGTCCGTATCCCCTTCAAATACCAGACCTTCTCTCCGGACCCCATGGTCGTCGCGGTGCAGGTAGGTGCAGGCCCCCGTTTTGAGCTGTTCCCAGTAGGAAGCGTTTCCCTCGGCTGTGTTTGCCTGCGCAGGGCAGGGCGGTACCACCACGGGGGGCACTGCATCCAGAGGCAACCCCCTCTTGCACCCCGCAGGGGCCGGCAGGGCTGGGTGCTGGGGCCGAGGCGGCTGCCCCCTCCCTGGGGAAGAGCGGGGCCGGGCGGACAAAGCACATCCAGGTGAGGGAGCTGGGCAAAACCGCCGCTGGAGCGGCTGCGCGGGGGGAGAAGCATCGCTCTCGCAAAACTCAGTCCCTCTCCCGCCGGCCCCCCGGGACAGGTCTCCTTCCAGGTGAGCGGGGGGAAGCCCATCGCGCTCCTGCGGGTGAAGGTGGAGCCGCAGCCCCACGTGGTGGACCAGACCTTCCGCTTCTACCACCCGGAGCTCACCTTCCTGAAGAAGACCATTCGGCTGCCCCCCTGGCACACCCTCCCTGGTGAGCCTGCGGTGGGGGCTCGGGCTCTTCCTCAGCTTCCATGGTTCGTAGGGGCCTTTCTGGAGGTGCAGGTGGCACCCAGAGGGCTTGTCTTTCCTTCCTCACCCTTTCACAGCCTTGGGAACCCCTCCTCGCTCTTCATCCGCTTGCCTGCATTGCTTTTATACTTCATTCCCTGCACCGGCACGCCCGTGTGGTTTGCTGGTAGCCCGGCATAAGGGGTCCTGGTCTGCGGCTGCGTGGGGTGCAGGGCAGCAAGCACAAACAGAGAAAACGCTGAACAGGATTTCATCTCCGTCCCTCTCCTCCGCAGGTGCGCCGGTGGGGATGCCGGGGGGGGGAGCCCGAGATGTTTGTTCGCTGCAGCGACCCTGACATCATTTGCGAAACCAAAAATATGGTACCGGTTACGCTCCGGCGTCGGTCTGTCCTTCGCGTCCTTCTGCTGTGGGTGGTTTTTGTCGGCAGGGAGACGCCTTGCACCCGCGGAGCGTCCCTGTTTGGCAGCCCCCGGTAGTGCCACGCTGGCGGCGATGAAGCTGGAGTTGTCCCTTACTCCCAGTTAGAAGGAGCCGCGCTGTTGTCGCGGCCGAAGCAGAGTGCGGCGCCGTACCGCGTTGTGCAGCAGCCCGGGTTGGCTCGGTCCTTTGAGCAAGGACCAGAGGATTAAAGCGCTGGGGAAAAGCAGCCTGTTGTGGGGCGTGGGGTAGACCTTCCCTGCTGCTGGGGGCGTGCGGCGGGGGGCGGCGCGTCCTCTGGCCGATGGGCGACGCTGGGGCGGTGGGGGGGCCATGCCAGGCCGAGGTGCTCTTTGGGCCCTGCTCTGCACCCCTTCCCAAGCCCAGCCCGTGCTTTGCAACGCCTGGCACAGGTTTCCTGGGCTTGCTTTGCAGCTGGGGGGAGGTGGAAAGGCAAAACAAATATGTGCAGATGGTGACGAAGGGTAGTTACTGATTGCCGTTGCAGAAACACGTTAGTATGGTAATTGGATTATGGCTTGTTAGAAAACTTGGGGAAAATTTGCCAAAATTTGATTACAGATGCAGACCTGGAATGCGATAGTCCTTTGTATCCTCTTTTGTAATTAAAAATACTGGAAGAGCTCAGCCAAGCTGTATAATAACTTAATAACACAGTTTAACTAGATGCTGAAAGCATCTGCTTTCCTAAGTGGGTTGGTGGTGGGTTTTCCGTTAAGGGGAAGGAAACCCTGGAGCCCTCATTAGCCGGTCTGATGGCGAGGTTAACTGGGACCGGTGCTCTGATTTCTGCACGCAGGGGCCTGGGGAGCCGCAGGACATCTTCTTAAAAGTAGCCGGAGGACCGAGCCCGCAGATCAAAAAGTTCTTTGTTGCTATTTATATGTAAGTAGCAGGACCCCAAAAAGTGAGAAACGCTAACCCCGAGCGGGAGGTGGGGCGGGGGGGAGCTCCACCGCCCTTCCCTTGCTCGTGGCTTCCCACGCCTGGCCGGCTTTGAGCAGCAGAATGCTGGGCAGGAGGCTTCCCAAAATGTTTGCAGCTTAGGGTTTTACGTCGTTTGCTTTCCCCCTAAATAATCCCTGGCCAGAGCAGCTCTGGTGCGCGAGCCGATGCCTCCCGGGCCGGCTGCGTCAGACGGCGCTGTTACGTGAGCTTTGGGAATGGGGGAGACTGCAGTTGGGGTCCTTAGACGAAGCTTTCCCAGAGCTGAGGCTCCCACCTTGGGCTCCCCGCGTGGTGTTCGGCCGCCCGCTCTGAGCCGTCGGCGAGCCCCGTCCGTCTGTCTGTCCTGCAGGGACGCCTGGCTGGCGGTGCCCGTCCAGATCTGGCAGTTCTACCTGCACTCGCTGCAGCGCCTGGACGTCGGCTGCACGGCCGGGCAGCTCACCCGCCTCTCCCTGCTGCTGCGGGGCACCCCGGCCCCGCGCAGGGTGCAGGCGTTCACCTCCCACCCCCAGGAGGTGGAGGTAACCCCCCCACACACACCCCCCCCCCCACCCCGCGGGCGGGCTCGGGGCTGGCCAGGTCCTTGGTGGCTGTGGCGAGCGGTGGGCTGGCCGGGACCAGCCCGGTGACACCCCCCTGGAAAGGGAAAGGCAGCCCACTCAGAATTATGAACGATTTACTGCCGTAAAGTGTTTGCGATAATTATCTTTTGATTAGAGCTGTCATGTGTAGGATCGTTGGCACGAAACCCCGGAGGGCAAATTATCTGCGTTAATGAGACCATCTGAAGACTTCACAATTTCTTTAGAATCCGTTTGGCCATAATTGCGAATGTGAATAATAAAAGGCACAAAACCCCCCCGCCGCTGTCCCGTAAACAAAAGGGAAGGTGTCCCCGGGCGAAGCCTGCGAGGGGAGGGCATCCCCGGGCTGGGGAGGAGCTGGCTCGCCCCGGCGGCGCGGCTCCCGTCCTCCCCGACATGCAGCCCGTCCCGGCCAGTTCATGGAGGTGGGATTCGGTAGGGGTGGCATAGTCACGCAGGTTTAAGATCCATGGGGTCCAGTTTATGCTCCGAGCCGGACGTGGCGGAGGCGCGGTCGGCCGCCGCAGCTCCCGGTGCTGCTTTCCGCAGGTGGATCCGGACGGCGCCTTCCTCCTCCCTGCCAACGGCATCCAGGACCTGTACGTTGGCGTGAGGCCTCGGCGGGCTGGCAGCAGGTTCATCTACCTCAACCTGGTGGACGTGGAGTCCCACCAGCTGGTGTCCTCCTGGCTGCTCTGCCTGTCCTGCAGGCAGCCCCTCATCTCCAAGGTACGGCGGCTCTCGCGACGGAGGAACGCGGGGCGGCCCTGGGCCAGCAGTCGCACCCGGGGCTGGCCCCTGCTTCTTCCTCTCTTTACATCTGTGGGTTCTTTGGCGCTTGCCACCCTAAGCACACATTTAGCCCTCGGGTGCTTGAGTAATCTCACTGAAGACCACGGCAAAATGCCTTTCAGCCTGTTTTGAAGGCGGTCCCATGCTGAGGGGCGCCAAGGCCAAAGTATCCCCGGTTGTGAAATTAAAGCTACAGCGTGCTGCGTCCTATTAGCACTGTGCTGGCGGAGGCCTTGCCTCAAAGATAGAAAATTAGATTTCCCAGCTAATGTGTTCCTTTTAAAAACGTTTTCCCAAACCCCTCGGTACTGGAGGAAGTTCAGAATGGCGCTTAAGCCCATGCCCCGGTGTCCTGCCAGGCGCCAGCCTGTGTCCCGGTGCCGCGGGGCCTTATCTGAGCGAGTGCCACGGCTCTCCCCGTGGATGTCCATTAATTAGCTGGAGAATGAGCTGGCCGGTCCCAGCTGCTGCCCCGGCCCTTTGTCGGTCGGGCTTGTAATTACTTCTGCCAGTGTGCTGGGGCCAGCAGCAGCGTTGGGGAAGATGCTTTTGCTCCAAGGTGGTTTCTTCTACCTGCTGGTAGAGATCGATTGTAAGGTGTAGAAGGGGAGAGGAGGGGGGACGTAAGGCAATGTGCCCCTGAAACGCCCCCCGCCCTGCGTCGGTGCAGGAGGTCATTCTCCGTGGCCGGTTTGGGGGAGCGCCCGATGTTCCCTCTGCCCCCTCCGCGGTCTGTGCCGCCTGCGCCAGGGGTTGTGCTCGGCCCGCAGGCGTTCGAGATCGCGCTCCCCGCAGGAGGCGGCAGGGGCTGCAACAAGCGCATCACCTACACCAACCCCTACCCCTCGCCCAGGCTCTACTTCTTGGGCACCAACCGCCCCGACCTCCTGCAGTTCAAGGAGGACTCCTTCGAGGTACGTCCTGCCCCCGCTCCCCCCTTGCCAGACCGCCCGGCGTCTGCCTGGACCGTGGGACGCGAGGCTGGGCGGGCGCGGGGCGCGCTGCTGCGGGGGGGCCCTGCTAGCCCAGGCAGGGTGGGCACACGGCGGGGTCTGGGCCAGGCCCCACCGCCCCCCCTCCCGCCCCTTCTCCCGCAGGTGGCCGGCGGGGAGGTGTACACCATCGGCTTGCGCTTCGCCCCGAGCCAGGGCGTGGGTGAGGAGGAGATCCTGATCCACATCAACGACCACGAGGACAAGAACGAGGAGACCTTCTGTGTGAAGGTCCTCTACCAGTGAGGCCGCTCTCTGCGCCGCCCCCTGTGGCCCCCCCGCAGCGCAGCCTCGGGGTGCCCCTGTCTCCCTGGGGAGTTGTGAGCCCGGTGCCCTCGCAGCCGCCTCCCCCAGCCTCGCTGTCCGCCGGGACCCCCGGGCATTGCCGCGAGCGCTGGTGGTGCCACGGGCTCCATCTGCACAAATGGGGAGGGGGAGAAGGTGTCTGCTACGGAGCGTTGGAACCACGGGATGTCTTTATTTTTAAGTGTTACTATATTTTAGGCATGTTGGAATCTTTTTTTTTTTAACTTAAAAAGTTTGCAGATCTGATTCTGCAGCATATTTTTAAAGTATTTTATATTCTACAATGAGTTTTGCACACACTGAAGAGGTTTTCTGGGATTTTTTGATACTTTTTACTCATCCCAGATCAATTAAACTCACTGCGCAGAACCAGCGGAGTGTGGTGGTGTTTTCTTCCGTGGGAGGTGGAAACTCTTGGAGTCCCCATCCTGCGGAGGCGAGTGCTGGGCTCGCCCTGCCCACCCCCCTGGTGCTGTCAGTCCCACGGTGGGGAGCCCTGGGGGTCCCCTGCGGCACCCCCAATTCCCTGGAGCATCCTGGGGGTCAGGGCAGGGACCGTGGAGGGGGATGACAGTTAAGGAGGTGCGGGCTGACAGCTCCGGGGCTGAGGGCCCTCTCCTGCTGTGCTTGTGGGTTGGGTACCAAAAGGCTCCCCCCGTTCCTCACCACTGCGTAGCACCTCTGTCCCTGCTCGCTCGTGGGGGGAAAACCCAGAGAGGTGAGAAAAAAGGCAGCAGAGGTGGGCAAAGGGGGGGGGAGCCTCCTGCGGGGGTGGCTGGGGTCCCTGCCCCGCCTGTGCCCTCTGCTGCCACGGCTGGGTGCCGGGCAGAGCCCCGAGGGGCAGCCCCCCCGCGAGCCCAGCGTCCCTGCTCTTTACGGGGTCGGAGGCTGATGGCTTGGTAGCCTCGATGGAGTCGAGTGCCGAGTTCCTCTGCCTGCCTCGGACTGATCGGAAATGACAGCTAATATTTTAAAAATTATGATACTGTCTGCAGCGCAGGGAGGCCCCTAAGTTGGGTTATTAAAGTAGATTAGCTGAATAATTTTCATTACCTCCTCCTAGAAGGCTGTGTCTGGAGGCTTGGGGAGGAGCTGGTGCTGTACCCTCAGCCGCGGTGGCTCCGGGGGTGCGTGGAGCGCCAGGCGGTCGCAGCCCCCCGTGGCCGGGAACCCTGATGCAGGGGCTCGAGCTGAGCTGCCATTAAATGCCACCGGGTGCTGTGGCACATGGCTTTCCTCGCCCATGCACGCGAGATGTGAGCGGCCGGGGGGGCACCAGCGTGCAGGCAGGGTGCCCCCCGCTCCCCCAAAGCCCACGGCCGGGCCCGGGGTTTGACCAGAAATCTGCAAAACCAGCGAGGCTGTTAAAAAGTTGCAGAAGACTTTCCCTGGAGGAGCTGGAGCTGTCGCGTGCCCTGGCTCCGTCCTGCAGCCAGGAGGCAGGGCTGGTAAATAAAGGCTGGGTTACGAACCCGGAGCCAGAGGTTGTCACCCATCCGTGGCGTAAGGGTGCGTGGGAAAAGGCTCCGCGTCCCCCCGCCCCCCTGCTGTGACCGAGCTGGTCTGAGCTCTCTCCTGTCCAGCCTCAGTTAATGCTGATGGCTTTGCTGTGGGTGCTGCAGGTGTAAGGGGGGGGCTGGATTATTTACACCCCCCCGCATTTAGCTGCAGGGTTCAAGGGGAGTGTGGGGAACCAGGAGCGAGCTGGCAGCTTGGGGGTTCCCTTCTCCCCTCCCTGTCCAGGGAGGCCGGGCAGGCGAGCGCCACGCGACCTTCCCTGGCTCAGAATTCCTTTCCTACGGCACCCACGGTCCCGTAAATCTTTGTAGGGCTTTAATACGCCCCGCTGGCGCCCCTGAGTTGGTTTTCACGGTGTTAGCTTTAATTAAACAACTTCCTTCCTTTGGACGTAGGCAAACCACAGCGGTCGCTCCGAGGGGGTTTGTGGGCGGGGGGCTGCGGGGGGGGGTTGGGGGTGTAAGACCCCATCCTGCCGCAGAGCAAAGAGCCTCGGCAGAGGTGCGAGGCGTGCATGAGCCCCCCAGAGCCACACAGCCCTCGAGGGGTGCCGGCGTGCGCCCCACTGCGCTGCTGCTCCGGCGCCTTCTCCGCCGTGCCGCCGGGAGGTGGCCAGGAGGTGACCGGGGCGGCTCCGCTGGGATGGCTCCCGCTCCCGCTGCCCCCCCAGGCTGCTCGCCGCCAGCTTTGCCATCCAGTGCTGGCATTTCCCATCCTGAGCAGGGTGGGTGGGAAAAAAAAAAACAAAAAACCCATCAAAATTCATTTGCTTACCCAGACAGGAGCTGTCGTCGTCGGGGCGCTGCTGCAGCAGCTGAACTTTACTGAGGCTCCGAGCAAACAGCCCTTCCAGGCTGCGTTTGGATGGGACGCCGGGGGAGGCAGGAGCAGGCAGGAAGCCCTGAAGCCCGGCCCGACGCTTGTGCGCGGCTGCCTGCCCGCGCTGCCTGCCCGCACTGCCTGCCCGCGCTGCCTGCCCGCGCTGCCTGCCCGCGGGAGCTGTGCTGGCTCGCCGGTGCCGGCACCCCCGGGTCCCCAGCCGGTGGCACGGGAGGTGACTCCAGGCTTGCAGGGGCGAGGGGGGGGCAGGAGGCACGGCAAGAACAGTGGCAGAGGAGTAAGAGCAGCTGAATCTGCCCCCAGCTCCCCCTACGCCCGGCCTGGCCTCATCCACATCCACGCCTAAAAAAGGGCAAGCAGAAATGAGAAAATGAATTATGAAAGGCAACAGGGAGTTGGGTGCACAAGCTCCCGCAGCAGCAAAACGCCCTTTTGGTCTGGGAACTGCGGAGGTGCCTGGGCCTCAGCCTTGAGCCCGGACTAAACCCACCTTATGCTTCCTGTTCTGAGGATGAGCGTGCGACTGCCTGAGAAGCCCCTAATTAAGCAAAGCTCACCGTAACGTTTGCTGGGCTCGTGCCAGCCCTGTAACGCAACACCGCCGGGTATCGGTATTGGCTGAAACGAGCACTTAGCGGCTCTGCCAAACTGAAAGCGGACCCGCTCGGTTGGACGTGGCGGCGCAGCGGCGAGCAAACGCTTCTGCAACCGGCCGATGGGCTTGGCCGCGGGTGCAGGCGGCCGGGAGGGGGCTGGCGAGGTGGCCCTGGTGTCAGCCCCCGCCGGCGTGGCGTGGCACCTTCTCGTGGCAGGCGTGACGTCCCGGTGACGGAGCCGCGCGGCGCCTTTCGGCTGGCGTTGGGCGAGTGGCGCGGCGCCGTCGCTTCCCCCCCCTTCTCTGAACGAGGGAGCTATGGAAGCACGCCTGTGCCATGCATTTGTTGGGGTGCGGGGTTTGCTCTGGGTGCAACAGCAACACTGGGGAAAAATGCCGCTCCGTCGGCTCCATAAAAACTCCTGCGAATTCCCTGAGATGCCTGGTGGGGCTGGAGGAGGAGGAGGAGGAGGAGGAGGGCAGAGACAACCCAGCAGTCGGGGGCGGCTGCTGGTGCTGAGCTTTAAGGGAGCAGTCCTTCCACCTAGCAAATCAAACAACTTTGGTGTTATAACGCGTTGCCCTGGCATTTCCAGCTGGAAATGTTTTGATTCTCAAGCCTGAAATGAGTTTTTATTTTGAAATGCATTATTCATTTTCTTTTAAAAGGTCAAAATCTAAATGAAATGCTTTAATTCACCTGAGATGAATTTATTAGTTTTTGTCTTTGGCAGGCACAGGGTAATTCAGCCCGGCGGCTGCGTGCTCGGGTGGCCACGGGATGCGGCACACTGCGGCCGTGGGCCGTCAGCTCGGGGTCGCTTTTACCTGTCAGAGTGCTCTGCTCTCGTGGACGCATGTGATGCAAAGCATCATATACGTATACATACATACATATATATGTGTGTGTGTGTTATATGCAGGGGCGGCGACTTTGATTTTTCTCAAGCCGCTTTTAATGAGGTTGCATCTCCGGCTGCAGGTTCAGTAACTGCTCGCTCGGGTTTCAGTCCCCGCACATCCCTTCCCGTCTTGATTTCCCAGTCCATGTCACCCAGGAGAAGCTGAACGCCCCTGGGCTGCCGGCTCTCCCCATCGCCCTCCCTGGGGAAAAGTGCCTCCGACTGCCAGGGGAGAGCGAAAACGTGCCGGGAAGTGAGGAGAAGGCGTGGGAGCCGCTGGCCGGCATTGCCAGGGATCACCTTGGCGTTCTCGCGCCGTTACTGGGACACGACGTTACCTTGTCGTCCCCGGCTGCTCCGGCTCCCGCGCCGAGCGGCTGCGCCCCGGGGTGCTGGCGAGCGCTCGCAGCCTTTCCTTCAGCACAGCTTGAAATACTTCGCTCCGTGTTGGAGAAAGTGCTCCAGAAAACTTACAGAGGTTCACGCCAGCGAGTCGTTGGGCTTCATGGTGAGGAGACAGCAGCTGGTGGTAATTACACGGCAGCTTTAATACGAGCCGGTTACTCCAGAGGTGGCAGAGCATCGTGGGGACAGGCTCCTCCTGGGGTGCTGCGGGCTCTGCTCTGTTCCATCGGGGCTTTCCAGAGGAAAAAAAAATCTGAAAGCTACGCTCTGCTGGCTGGGGCGCAGGGACAGCGTCCCGGCTCTCCAATGGCACAGCGTCCCAGCTCTCCCAAGGCACAGCGTCCTGGCTCTCCCGTGGCACAGCGTCCCGGCTCTCCAATGGCACAGCCCAGACCATGCCCGGCTCCACCATGCCCCAGGGAGGGTCCCAGCACTTTGTCTTTCAGCAAAAGCTTTCTTTTAAAAGCCTTCTCCTCAAGGATCATTAATTTTCCTGTCTGAGAAGGAAGACAAGGCGTGAACCTGTATTCCCTGTGGCTGCCGGTGCCGGGAGCAGTGGGCGGCCGGTGTCTGAAGCCGGACGCGATTCCCGGTGTCGCCGTCCGGGGGGGATATGCTAAGGGGTGTTAGGCCAATCAAGGTTCTCTCGTCCTCTGGAAGTTCAGGCCCTGTGCTTCCCCGGAGTGAGGTGCAGGCTGTTCCTCCGCAGCCAGGAATCCCTTTTGGCTCTCAGCGGGCAGCCGAGCGCGGCACAGCACTCCCGGCACTGCGGTTTGGGGTTTATTCCCCATTTCTCCCACACGGCTTCCTGAGGGCGCACCACCGGCTCGATACAAAACCAATTTAATGGTTACAAAACCTGGAGATAAAGCGGCTCTTAATGGATTTCTTTAAGATCAAGGCTGTCAAATACCAGGCTCAAAATCCTTTCTATAACAAGAGCAACTATATTAAGTGCACTCAATCAAAACCGGGCTGAAGGTTCCCTAAGTGAAACAATGGCTGTAGGAAATGCATTTTATTAGCGTCTCGGCAGAAAGGAGGGCTGGCAGGGGAGATGAAAAGCCTCCGCGCCGCGGCTGCCGCGCTCCCATTCAGCCGGGATGGATGAGATGTGAAGGGCATTTTCAAAACACGTCCTTGCTGCCTAATCAGCTCCTGTTGGGAAGGGGTGGCAGGGGCCGTCCCTGGGAGCGCCGAGGTGGAGCGCCCTCCGTGCCCGCAGGCCGGACCCACGGCGAGGGGGGCTCGGCTGGGGACCACGCTCGCCAACGCCTCTCAAAACGCACCCTGGGAAACGTTGGCTGCTCCCCAGGGAGCCCAGCTCCTGCCCGCCTTTGAAGTCGAGTGGGGCTTCCGGGTCTGCAACGCTCCGAGGGTTTTTGGGGTCTGTGGCGAGGTTTTTGGGGTCTGTGATGAGGTTTTTGGGGTCCGTGATGAGGGTTTTTGGGGTCTGTGATGAGGTTTTTGGGGTCCGTGATGGGGCTTTGCGCAGCCACCGGGGGAAGCGGACGGGGCAGCTCTGTGCAGGCAGAGCAAGGCTGAAATGCGGAGCAGGCTGTGATAATAATTCGCAGCTACACGATGAGAAATTTGTAGCATTTATAAACTGCCAGTTGTTTTCAAATCATTTCCCTTCTTTCTGTCCCAGGCTTGGCATCGGATGAAGAGTCGAGGCTTTGCGATGATTTACCAATTAATTTATTGTACAGAGGTGGGAAGCAGCACCCACCTCGGTGAAGGTCGACGGCATCGGGTGTTTCCCTGCTGTTTCCAAACACCATCCAGCTTTTTCAGTCACGGGTGTGGGTGCTGCAGGCAAGGCAGGCATCTCTGGCGAGGCTGCTCCTGCGGCAGCTCCCAGCGGCCGTCGCGGAGGCGTTCGTGGGATTGAGACCGGATCGTCTGCCTCGCCGGTGGGAGCCTGGCATGGAGGTCTCCACAGCAGGTACGGCAGAGCACGCCCCCAAATTCACTCCCCAGCCCAGGTTAACATCTGCTTCGTGCCCTGCTCCCCCCACCCCCACCCCGGGCTTGCCACCCCCCTGCTCATCCGTGGGGCATTCAGTGGAGCTGCCCCCAGACTCCTCCCAGGGGAGCTGGTTCTGCCTCTTGCAGCAAGACCTTTCGATTAGCTCCTGTGAATCCATCCATAGAACAGTTTGGGTTGGAAGGGACCCCTAGAGGTCACCCAGCCCAACCCCCGGCAGCCGGTGCACGAGAGCGGGCTATGCCGGGGGTACGGCTTATCAAATGTCCCATGGAGCTTGTCTTGGGGGGGACACACTTCAATAATTAAATTAAATTAAATGTCCCGGAATAAAAGCCTCGGAGGCTACGGCCTTCTGTTTGTCTCCAGAATAGGGATGGAGTGGGAGATGGGAACGGGAGATGCCAGAGGGCTGGGCCAGGTCTCTGCTGGTTTTACTTTGGGGCTCCATGTACGACGGGGCATCTTGTGCTTCCACGCTTCCTGCTTTCTCCCTAAGGAGGGGGGCATCCTGTCCAGAGGAAGATCAGACCGGCAAGTTTGCTGAAAACCAGCCCTGCGCAAGTGGCCTGGGGGCTGTTACCGGCATCTCCGACGGTGCCAGCCCAGGGGAAAACCTGAGGGGCAGGACTTGCCCCAGGAGCCCCCAGAGACCCGTGGGAGGGAAGCCTCTGCTCGGCCTCGGGGGGCTCTGGCTGGATGATGGGTGCTTGAGCATCACCCGCAGCCCTGGGCTCTGGCTCCATGCAGCTCATCCCATCCCATGGCATCCCATGGCATCCCATCCCATCCCATGGCATCCCATGGCATCCCATCCCATCCCATCCCATCCCATGGCATCCCATCCCATCCCATCCCATCCCATCCCATCCCATCCCATCCCATCCCA
>JADKXX010010009.1:0-47691 GCA_017310255.1 Butorides virescens
CATCCCATCCCATCCCATCCCATCCCATCCCATCCCATCCCATCCCAGTTAATTGTTGGTGATTAACTCCAACACTGGCAAACTGGAGCTAATTAATCTGGCATCTCACCTCCTCCTGGGTGGAAGGGCGCGGTGCCGGCATTTTGACCCTGGGAATACCTGCCCCGAAACCAGAGCCCTGCGTATCGCCCCAGGACGGGCTTTGCCAGGCTGGGGGGGGGGGTTCACTGGGCTGGTCCCCGCGGCGTGGGGACGTGCCGGGGTCTGCCTTCAGCTGCAGTGCCTGCCGGCGGATGCTCTGAGCTCTGCCTGCAGGGACCATCTGCCCCTCACTTGGAATTCACAGACAAAGCCAGAAAGAAAAGAAATAATCAAAGTCTTTTCATGGATAATTTGCGCAGAGAAAAAAAGGGGCCAAATTAATTAAATAAATTTGCTGCAAGGGGCTCGCCCCGCTCGGATCCCTGCCTTTCGGAAGCAGGTTTTCAAGCCTAATGGTATCAGATACTCTTTTGGCACCCATTTTCGGAGACGCATCCCACCCCTGCTGCTCCTTAATGCAGCTCATCTCCTGCCAATCGCTCCCAGGGCCTCAGCCAAATCAGAACTTCAAATTAAAGCCTTCCCTGCCGCTCGGCGCGGGTTTCCATGGCGATCCGAGTGGATGCTCCTTCCTCCTGTGGAGCCGGTGGAGAGGCACCCTCCCGGGGGTGGCCCAGGGGGGCCCAGGGGTGCCCCAGCCTCCGGCGGCTGCCACGTGCTGCCCTCGGTGGAACCGGCATCTCTGGTCCGGGCGTACCGGTGCTGCCCCAGCTCCTCTGCTTGGCCTGCGCGGCGCTGGGCTCGGCACCCGGCCCCACTGCCATGGGAGCCGCACGTGAGCGGGAGGGAGGTCAGGAAAAGCCCGATGAATGTGGGGTTTCTCCCTGGGCAGATCCGAGGGGGTCCCGGGACCTCTCCTGGTGAAAATGCCACCGCCTTCCCCAGCCGCAGGGTTCCTCCTCGCTGCGGGTGCCCCGCTCTTGGTGCCCCACCCCACGCCGGTACCTCCCAGCCCCTCTGCACACGGGGACAGGCTTTCGGTTTAATTCATTCCTGCACGTTGGAGCTGCCCCCGCCGGCTCCCTGGGGAGCTTGGCCAGCAGAAGCGTGGGGACCAACCCGCCCCCCCCCCCGTCGCTGGCCTTCTCACTGACCAAGAATCGGGTTGCTTTGTTTGCAGCATCTTTACTGAATCTCTGAACAGTCTCTGTAGTCCCGAACCAGGCGTCCTGAGAGCTGCCAGTTGCATGGGGCTCGTTGGCCAAGGCTGGGCCACCGCAGGCGCCCATGGCGGGTTGGGTGGTGGGAGAGTCCTCGCACGCGCGGCTGGGTTAGCAAATCGCTGCGAGAGCTAAGAAACGATGGCAATTACAGGGACAAAATGGTTATTAATGCACTAATTTACTTGGGAGCCGGGCTTTATGTAATTACACTCGGGGATCAAGGTAAGGTTAATGCACCGACCGTCCCGCAGATTTACAGACGTTTTGAACCCTGCGAGTTCCTGGCGCTGTGGCGCTGGGACTGTGTGGCCGTGCGGGTCCCCCGGCAGAGGGGATGAGGGTGCGGGGGGGAGGGGGGAGCTGTTGCTCTTTGCTAATATTGATAAGGAGGTGATTGGGAGCAGTGGCAACCCCATCTGTGCGTCCCATGGGGCCTCCCGGGCTCGGCTGCTTGCCGGAGCCTCTCGGAGCAGTTTCATAGAATCATGGAATCGTTTAGGCTGGAAAAGCCCTTTAAGATCATCACATCCAACCATTCCCCTACCCCTGCCATCCCAGCACTAAACCCTGGCCCTCAGCACCTCATCCATCCTTCTTTTAAATCCCCCCAGGGCTGGGGACTCAACCCCTTCCCTGGGCAGCCCCTTCCAGCCCCTGACAGCCCTTTGGGGAAGGAATTGTTCCCCATGCCCAACCTCACCCTGCCCTGGCACAACTTCAGCCCATTGTGAGTTTGAGCCCGTGGAGGGCGAGCTGGTGCCTGGCCATAACCTCGGGGCTCAGCAGCCGCGCTGCCGCGGCGCAGGGCTGGCAGAGAGGCCGGCAAACCAGACCATTGGCACTCACCTTGTTGAACTTTGCAAACACCCCCAAACCCCCCCCGCTATCGGCAGAAAGCTTCTGCCTGGGACGGTGCTTTGTGAAACGGGGGGAGAGCTTGGCTGCAGCATCACCCCACGAGCCAGTGAGTCCTTCGGTGGCCACGGCTCGAGCCGCTGTGGCCATGTGTGCCCTAGGAATGCCAGGCAGGAGGAAGGCTGCTCGCCCTTGGCTGCTCCCTGGGGCAGCGGGGAGCCCGGGGAGCCACGCGCCGCAGCCCGGGACAGGGACAGGGACAGGGACAGGCTGCCGCTGCGCTTTGGAGCATCGCTCCTTTGTGGGCGAGAAAAAGAAAAAAGCAGGGCAGGATCCGGCAGGCCCCCGAGCGCCCCTCCTTGGGGATGCTCCAGCTTCTCCCTGGTGCCTCCGGAGCTGCCTGCGTCGCCCGAGCCCACCGTGATTAATGTCCCGCTGGGTTTGCCGAGCATCCCGTGGCGCTGAACCCCGCGGCTGTGCCGCCCGCCCAAGAGCCGGGAAGCCCCGCGCGGTGCGGTGCCGCTTGCTCGCAGGCCACTCACAGCCGAGTGTCACCGGGGATATTTCTCCTGGTGTCGCACAAGGGAGGACAGCAGCGAGCTGCAGAAGGGCAGAGCAGCCCTAAAAATACGCGTCTGCGTGCGCACGTGTGTATTTTTGGCTGCTTCGTTACGCGCCACGCATGCCGCTGGATAAAGGCTGAGGGACCTGAGCACGGGTAACCTTTAAGAGCCAGGGAAAGGTTTAATAAGGTTACATGAGGCCTTGAGGAGCCCTCGGCTTGGCCTTTTGCTAATTTACGGAGAAATAAATGTGTGAGCGGTTGCGGGGAGCCCGGTGGCTCCCCCTGCGCTGCAGAGCTCCGCAGCGGAGCAATCCGAAAGGGAAATCTGCCCAAGAGGAGCCGATGGAGCCAAGCAAAAATCTAAAATAACTTCCCTGGAAATCAATGCAGAGATTTATTCCTCTCTCTGAAGGGGAAGGGAAGATGGTTCTGGGCTGTATGTCAGGCCCGGTTAACCGCATCGTGTAAAACCATTTTTACAACAAACATAATTTTGAGTTATGTGTGTTATTTTTGCTAACTGTTTGCACATGGCTGAATTTCATGATGACAGAAGTGAGTAACTGCACAAGGTTATGCAAATGAAGTACTTAATTAAGTAGGAGTCATATGAAATAAATTCCAGCTCCACCAAATGCCCTCTGTTTTTCCTTCGTGTCCGGGTTGCTTCTGAGTGATCAGCTCCCCACTGAGAAACCTTCCCAGGAGGACAACGCTGAGCTCCCGCCCTGGCTTGGGAGGAAGGTGGGAAGAGACGTCCCCGTCCCCATCCCTGTACCCATCCTCATCCCCGTCCCCATCCCTGTCCCTGTACCCGTCCCCATTCCCTGTACCCATCCCCGTCCCCATTCCCTGTCCCCATCCCCATCCCCATCCTCATTCCTATGCCCATCCCTGTCCGTGTCCCCATCCCCGTCCGTGTCCCCATCCCCATCCCCGGAGCCTGCTGTGGGCTGTCCCAGCCCGGTCCCAGCCCATCCCCTCTGGTCCCCAGCCCGTCCCCACCAGCACGATGCTCTGCCTGGCCACCCCCAGCTCTCCTTCCTCCAGACCCCGTTCATCACCCTCGAAGGCTCCTCGTTCGTTATCAGGCCCAGATGTTTCCCATTGTACACTACAACCATTATTTATCTCCTAATTACTTATTAGCAGAGGCCGGGCTGGCACAGCTCGGGGCGAAAGCCGGCCAAGGGCATTGCAGAACATGAACTGACAGCTGCTTCTGGCGGGGAGTCTCCTGGAGCTCCATGTTACCCCCCCCCCCCAATTCCCAGTATTTCCCAAAGAGTGACCACGGTGGTCCCTGGGGATGGAGACGCCCCGCAGGGATGCGGGATGCGACGGCGCAGAGCCCCCGGCACGCTCGGCTGCCGGTCGTGCCCGCGGGACGCGTTACGGGGGCTTCGTGGTCAGCTGCGGGGGGGGGACCCCGGCGGGCTCAGCCGAGACCCGGGGGACCGAGGGCTCATCAGCTGGAGCCTGGCGCGCGTGCGGGAACGCGTCTGTTCTTGGCACCGCGGCTTTACCGATCCCGGCGCTGCACGGGGCTTTGCGTGTTTAACCCTCCCGAGCGTGGCAGACGGCTCGGCTCGTGCTCGCCCGCAGGCTGGGGACGCGCCGGCTCCTACCCAGGTGAGCGGCAGCCCCCCCTCGCTGCCTCGCCCCCGCGGTCACTGACTGTGGGGGCCCCCGAAAGCAGCCAAGAGAGCACAAACGTGTGCCGGAGCAGCTCTAACGCCCCCCGCCAGGGTTAGGTGTGAAAAGAGATGCTGTGCTGGCGTTCGTTTGCAGCCCGTTATTCATGAGCGCCGGCGGGGAGGGAAGGTGCCCGCAGCGGCGATGGGGCTGGCGTGGTCCTGAGCTCGGAGGGATGCGTTGGTGGGGGTGGGACGCAGGCCGGGGGGAATCCCCCCCCCCTTTGCATGTGCATCGCTGTGGGAAGATGCCCTGGGAAAGCTCGTGCTTCCACAGGCGGCTCCAGCCTTGGAAGTCAGGATGAGCCCTGGGAGAGGAGGTGCGTGTCGCGATAAAAACCCCCGCCGGGCAGGGGAGAGGCGCTCGGGGCCACGGCTCTGTCGGCAGAAATTCCCCTGGGACCGAGCGCGGGGTGCGGCGACGCCGGGGGCGGGTCCGGATCCCACAAGCGCTTCAGCACCGCGGGCGTTGGCGCTGAGCACGTGCACCAGCGCTGGGGGTTTGCGCGGCTCCGCCGGAGGCCTGCAGCTCCTCCTCCGGGGGCTCACGCTGCTTCGCCCGCCGATTTTGCAAACGCCCTTTTCCCGTGAAATACCGGCTGGCACGGAGAGGCTGCTCTGCTCCAATCCGCAGCAAAGGGCGACGACACCGTTACGGGCGCCGCGCTGCCGCCGGCCACCGCACAGCTCCTGCGAGCGCGTCCGGCCCCGAGCGCTGACGGCCTGGGGGCTGCCGGCTCGGGGGGACCTTCAGTCTCCCGAAGTGCCACATCATTTAGAGAGAAGAGGTTTGGTACATCCCTGCCTCTCTGTCTGGCGTGCAGAAATTCCCCTCCAGCCAGGTTTCGGGCCATCACCGGCTCCTCTTCTGCTCCCGAAACGCAGCCCCCCCCCGGGTGCTGGGTGCTTCGGGTGGGACGCGCTGCGCTCCCCCTGCTCACTTTGGAGTCCCCTGGGCAGGAGAAGCCACAAACCTGGGTTGCTCGGGGTAATTGCGCTGGCGGCTCCCGGCGGCCCCGCGCGTGTTCCCAACCAGGCTGGGCTGCGGAGCGGGGGGGGGTCTCTCTTATCAGGATGCAAAGGGGGTGCTCTTCCTCTCATGACGAACTAGCGTGGCGATGAGGATGATTCCCCCCTCCCCACCCAAGGCAGCCACAGGGGGCTCCAGCCGGCCGAACCCCGGCAGAAGGGAGGGTGCGGGAGGCTGGGGGGGGCTGATCGGGGGGGGGCTGCTCTGGCGTAGCTGTTAATTTGAGCGCAGCAGCGCACAGATGGGAGCGGAGGAGCCAAGCTGCCGCCGAGCGCCATTTGAAGCTCCCTGAGCATTTTGCATGCTCGGAAAAAAAAACCCCGAAATCCTGCTGGCAGTTAATGGAGAAATACCCCCCCCTTCCCGGGATGCACGATTTAACACTCTTCCTCTTTTTTTTTTTTTCCCCTTCCCCTCCTGACAGCGTTCCCTCCTTTGTCACCCTCTGGAGGTCCGTGGTTGGAGCTGCCCGTGCCCGGCGCCGAGGGGGGGTCACCACTGACCCAGGTACCGCTGGCTCTGGGGGCCCGAGCCTGCGCGGTCGCTTTGGGTGCAAAGCCAACGCTCCCCTGCCCGCGGGGGCGTTTGGGGGGGGCCGGGCGCTGCCTGGGCTGCAGGGGGCTCCTTTGCAGAGCCCGCCCTGGCCAGGGCGTGGGGCCCCCAGCTCCCATCATTGACTTCTCTTGCTCCGCCGCAGGATTCCCGGGGGTGGGATTGGGAAGGCTTAAAGGGGGGGGGATGGCTCGGTTGGGGACGGTGCAGCCCGCACTGAAGCCATCTGCGGTGCCGGGCAGTTTCTGCCGTCCAGCGCGTCCCCAAGCTGTCCCTCGTGCTCCGTCACCTCGCAGCCGCGCTCGTGTCACTGCCCGCTGCGGCGTCACGGGGACGGGCAGAGCATCGCTGGGGGGGCACCTGAGCGCCGGCTGGAAAAGCCTCAGCCCCTCGACTGGCAGCTTGTCAACACAGTGCAAATAATTTTAAAAAAGCCCAAACGCACCCAAACGAGCAAGCAGAAAGAACAACTTCTGTGGGAGCTTTATCTTTAGCTCTCTCCAGTGCCAAAAACAAATTAAAGGAAGTGGAAACCCCCCCCCCAAAGTGCAAAGAGTTGGAAGCCAAATGTCACCACAGCTTTGATCCCCTCCGGGGGAGGCTCTGGTGCGTTAATTTGCATATTCATGTCCCCTAATTTGCTCTTCAGGGGCTGAAATCTAATAACGAAGGAAGTCGTCCTGTGCGTGCGGAGGAAGCCCTGATCGCGTCCCAGATGCGTTGAGGAAAATAACCCGAGGTGGGCGAGCGCCTGCCCCGGGGAAAGGCTGCCCCGACGGGGGGCGGCGCGAGGACACCGATCCCTGACACCGATCCCTGCCCTGCGCGGCCGGGCAGCAGCCAAGGGACCACGGCGGGGCCGGAGGTGGCCAGAGGTGGCCACACGTGGCTGCGAGTGCCCGGCGCCGGGGGCGAGGAGGGGTGTGGGGGTGTGCGGGGGCTGGAGACCGCGTGGCTGCACAGCAATGGGAGGCAGCGGTGGGAAGGGGCTGGTTTTGGGGACCCAGCACCCCGGGACCCGCCGTTAGCAGCCCGAGCTGGCGAAAGGCTGCCGGGGGCGGGGGGGGGCTGGACGGCCACTCGACTGCAACAGCTACGCTGCCAAGTGATGAATCCCTTCTGTTCGCCCTTAATTAAATTTCTTTTAGCAACACAATAGCTCAGTTTTATGCCTGCCATTTATCAGGAATTAAAGCCATGGCATCGTTGTTGGCAGGGGTGTCGATTACAGTAAGGCTCGCAGGAGGCAGCGCCCACCCCCGCCGCGGCGCGCCCCGTCCTCCCCCCTGAAAATGGGAGTGCACAAGAACCCCAGGAGAGCCCGTATCTGCTGGGACCAACGGGGCCTGTGCGCTCCAGTGTGACCACTAATTAATTAATTAAATTAATGCAAATTTTCCGTGGCTGTGGACGTTCAGCCGTGGCGGGGGGGCCGGGTCCAGGGGCAGGAGCATCGCCCGCTCGCGGCGTCGGCGCAGGGTTTGCCGCTGCCTCGGGAAGAGGTGAAGACGCGCGGGGCTTGAACCACGCGTTCCCGTTTATCCCTTGCGGCGTCTGGAGCGCGCTTTCTGTCTGATCTGTCAAGGGCTGCAATTACAGAGATTGTTGTCAGCAGCAAATAAAGATTAAGTTGTCAAAGAGCTCGAGAGGCCAGGTTTGAGGCTGCTGCCCGAGGTAGGAGCCGTGTGATGATGAGAACTGCCCGAGCAGCGGCTGCCGGCCACGCTGGCACCCTCCTTGATGGAGAGGAGATCGTGGCCCTTGTTCGACTGGAGCTGGTGTGCAAAAGCCACCCCAGCAGCTCCATGAAGCCATCCCGGCAGCTCCACGAAGCCATCCCAGCAGCTCCATAAAGCCATCCCATCAGCTCCATGAAGCCATCCCAGCAGCTCCGTGAAGCCATCCCAGCAGCTCCGTGAAGCCGTCCCTCTTTCTTGCCTTTCAGCTAATACAGTTTAAATAAATTCTGTGATTAAAAATGTTAAAGGTCCGCTCGGCTCCGCCATGGTGCTCAGGTTCAAAAGGCACGTTTGTCAGTCGCGACCTGGGACCGCGATTTGGCTGTGCTGCTGAAAGACTTTTCATTCCCTCAGTGGGAAACAACGAGCGGGGTTGATTAAAGGGGCGCTGGTGATTTGTTCCCCCCTGTCAGCGGTCCTGGCACCCTCAGAAAGTCTGCAGCCATGGGGCCAGCCGTGACAGCCCGGTCCCCTCCCCTGCCACCGGTCGCCCCCCGTGTGCCACCAGGCAGCCCTCGCCAGCCCCCAAAACCAGCCCGGGTCTCGGCTGCAAGGATGCAAAGGCGACCTGAAAAGCAGCCTCTGGGTGCTCATTCTGCAAACGCCCCCCCCTCGCAGACAGGTCAACGATCCCCCACGACGCCTGCCCAGGTCCCAGCCAGAGCCCCCCCCCAGGTCAGGAGCTCGGGCGCGCTGTTTGGCGTGGGCACACTCCAGGCGTCCCCCAGCGCCACGTTACTGGGCAGCAGCAGGAGCCTGACAGACCCCGTGCTGTACTTTGGAAGGCAGGCAGGCTGCTCTGCCCCAGCTTTTGGGGTGCCGGGCTCTGCCTTCGGGGGGGCCCCTCCAGAGTCCCCTGTCTGTGGGCATGGCGAAGGGCACGGCTCCTCCTGCTCTGCGCTTCCCCCACTGTTCAAAAAGCACCTTTGCTCACAAAACGTGCAAACGCATTAAGACGGCTGGAGAAATTTTAGTCGATTCTGTAATAAAATTTTACGGTGTAATTTTGGCTCGTTCACCCCCATCTCGCCTCCTAAGGCCCCTTTGTCCTTCGTCGCGAGGGCACGCAGGCCGGCCAGCCGCGGCGCCTTTGCCCCCCCCCGCAATCTTTCTTTCACGTGCACTCTTGGTTTTATTGTCCAATAAAGGAAAGGTCAAGCCCAAGATAACGAAGCCGCCGGTGCTGCTGCGTAAAACCACTGATTCACCACCAGTAATTAGGGGGCTGGTGCTGAGCAAATACGCTTCTAATTTAGCTGCATGTCACTGCGTTTCTAAGTGCAAGGCTTTTAAGGCTCCTGCCCTTTTATATCGCAATGCATAACCATGCGACCACCCCGTTCACGCGCCCGAGGCGCCCAAGCCGCTGCTGGCGTTCCCAAACCTGCGCCTGGTTTGGTGGTGGAGCCACGAGCTGGCAGGGTGGGCAGCTCGGCCCCGGGCAGCAGCGAGTGGGGACATCCCGGGTGGGTGTGCCATGGGGGGGCAACGAAGCCCAAAATTTGGGTGCCAAAGCCTGTGCATCGGCCAGTGCCTTCCCAGAGCCACGCCAGCACCGCGGTCCAGAAGCATCCCGGGGGAGGGCAGCTCTGGGGCTTTCCTTGCCGTGATTTCTCAGCAGAGGCAGCTTCCCCCCCGTGGCCCGTGGGGGGGGCGCAGCTCCCCAGGAGCCCCCAGCGTCCCCAGGACCTGGGATGAAGGATGCTGCACACGAAGCCCAATCCCCTTTATTACCGCTGTCGAGAAAGGGAAATCCTTTTCCATAAGCGGTCCTGTGCTGTTAACAGCAAAACGAGCCATTGCCGACATCCAGGCTGGTCTGGAGAGCAAGCCTGCATCCATTTTACCCACGGAAAAGATGCCAGCGTGGCAATATCCCCCTCATCTGTCTCCCGTGCTCGTTTTCTCCCTTTTGCTCGCCCATCAGCGGCCCTGGGAGCACGAGCAGCAGCAGCACTAGCTGGCTGTTGAAGAGTTAAGGGTCTGGTTTTTCCACCGCCACTCTTCCTTCCGCAGGGAAGACAAATGATTCATTATATTCCCCATCATTTTCTCTGATGCCTGGCTGCCTCCCATCGAGATGTTGGGTCTGCACCATGGAAAGTCATTAACGTGATCTCCAAGAAGCGCCGTGGAGAGCGGTATTTCCTATTTGTAGGTGGTGATTCGTGCCAGGGGCAAGCCAGCGCGATCAATTCTGGTTTGCTTTCAGAGCTTTACAAAAATGCCTACACACAGCGGCGTGGCGCGAGAACACAAACAACGGCGTCCAGCTTCTGCCAGGCAAAGGAGAGAAAACTCGGTGGCTGCGGAAGGTTTTTGCGAACTGGCCGGATGGGCGAGATGCCTGCGGACTCGGCGGGGGACGGCTCGCTGCCATGCACACGCTGCTGGTTTATCGGGGGGATCGGCTCCCTTCCTCCCTTGAGGCAGACGTTGATCCCCTCTGCTCCCGGGCACCCGTTGCCTCTCGGGCCGATGAATTACAGCGCTGGGTCCATGGGCGATGGACGCTGCACGGCGGGAGGAGGATGGGCTCCCGGCCAGCAAGAGCACGGTCCCAGGGCTGGTTCCCTAAAACCGCTCCGTTTTCGCCTACAAGCCCGACTCCCCGCCGGCCGGTGCACGCCTGCGCGCGGTCCGGGGAACACGGGTGGTGTCTGCAACCAAGCGGAGCCCGGCTGCACGAGCAAACGCTCCGGCTTTTGATACCCAAATCCAGAGGTTTTTTAGACGGCACAAGCGAGCCAGAGCTCGGCGCCCTGGCAAGGTCTGCCAGCCCAGGGGACGCTGTGGGAGTCCCCAGCACCATCAGCAAGGAGCTGGTTTGCCGAGTGAGACTCGGGTGCGTACAGCGGGACGGAGCCCACATCGATCCCGTCGGATCGGCCGGTGTCCACAAACACCGGAGACCCCAGCGCAAACCCTAAAGCCTGGGCGCTCCCCGGCGCGCGCCAGAGCCCGGGCGCAGCCGCTGCCCTGCGTGGATGGAGCCCTCTGCCAGCTGGCAGAGCGATTAACAGCGGGGCCTATTAAGATATAACGAGCAACATGTGTTTTAGCTTCTCTCTGGGGGGCTGTGCTATTCCTGTTGTTATTTTTAACCGTCCTCTCCTGGGCTGCTCGGGCGCACGGGGAAGAGCGCGCTTGCGACGAAACGGCAATCGCACGTTTTAAGTGGCCGGGCAGAGCGGCGGCGGCCGGGGCAGCAGAGAGGGGACAAACCCCTGGTGGCAGCGAGGGCTGCCACTGCCCTGGGCGCTGGCGGTGCCCCCGGTGTCGGTCGAGGCGGCAGCCCCGGCAGCATCGCCCGAGTGAGCCGTGCCGGCAGCACCGGGGATGCCGGTGCCACGGGGCCGCGTCCCGGCCGGATCCCTCCAGCACACAGCTGACTGGTTTATTTTGATAGGCAGGAGCCATTCCTGTTCACTGGCGTTTAATGTAATGTGGGAATTAGTAATTTGTGGTAGTGGCTGAAATCACTTTCGAATACATAAAACATAAATACAGCAAAAGCGGAGAAATGAGCCATAAGTCTCCCTAATGGAAACCCCGGCCTCCTCCCTTTTTATGGTACCGGAAAAAAATGGCCCCGCTATTTTCGATCATTAATTTTGTATTGGCCCAAACGGCGGTGCTGCTGGTTTCCAAAGCACTTTTTGCAAAATAATGAGGCTATTTATTAGTAGCAACGAGGCTGCACAGAACGAAGCGTTGAGATAGTTTCTATAGTAACTCCCTGCTCACACATTTGACACTCACCCCTGCTGAAGCTGTTCCGCTGCCGAGCAGCCCCCGGGCCAGCCAGGGGACCCCCCCAGGCCCCCTCCACCACAGGTCCCCCTTTAAGCCGTTATGAGCACCCTGCCCGGTCGCAGGGGCAGCACCCCCATTCTGGTGTCTGTATCTGGCAGCGTCTCGCCCGCGGGGGGGGAGGCAGGACCCCGCCAGCCTGGGCTGCTCGGTGAGGGGATGCGCGGCAGCCCCCGTGCACCGGCTCTCACGGGGCAAGACGTCTTTCCTCCCTGCGCAGTGGCTTTCCGTCTTCTTCCTCATCCGAGGGTCACGTTCTCATCAGGCATAAATGCACATTCTCAGCCCATCCTCCTCCTCCTCGGAGACGAGGAGCAGGCGGGGAGCCGGGCAGCCGAGCGCAGGCTGGCGCTCAGCATCCCGATGCCCACCAGGAGCTCGGAGAACAGCTATTCGGGGCTCACGCTGGTCTCTGCGTCGCAGCAGAGTTCCCAGCAGCCGTTGGATTTGGCCATTCCGTTGCTTCCACAAATGAGGGAAAATGCAATTATTCCCATTCGCCAGTCGGATACCGTGGGAACCAAGAACCACCTCTGGTTGTCTCATACGCAGCTCTACAGACGGTTTGCCCTGAGTTAGGGCGCCCCTGGCACCGCAGCGTTGGTGCGTTCAGGCCAACGCAGCGACCCGGCAGCCCTGTCGAGGTGCTGCAACGCAACGCGCCGCCCCTCCAGCCGCCAGCAGGACGGGGAGCGGGTGTCGCTGAGCACCCCCGGTCGGGGCCGGGCCCCCGGGCAGCCCCTGTCCCCCAGCACCGCTCCCCGGGCAGGATCCGGGCAGAGCTCACGCCCTGTGGGCATCAGCTCTCGCAGGGGCCAGAGGCGGGCATCCTTGCGCAAGGAGGGTCTGGGGACCTCCAGTTCCGTTTGGATAGCAAGTAAATTCCAGGAAATGTGGATGCCTGAAGATTAAGAGGCTAAATTTACTGAGGTAACAGTTATTCACTTGGCCCTATGCGACAGCTGGACAAACAGGGCTTGGGGACGGAGGATAAATCAGCCCCGAGCCGTCAGGGTTTGCAGGGGGAGCGGAGCATCCTCCAGCCCGCGCTCCAGCTCGCCGGCTTCTCCCGTCCCCCGCGAAACCGTTATTAAAGCTGGCAAGCCATGATGAGAAATAAAGATTTATCGTGGCGTAATTTCCCAGGAGGGACAGAGATTAATGCCGAGGAGAGGGGAACCAGCATTCGTTGTCTGTTTGGGGAGCGGAGGAGCTGCTCGCCCCCTGGGACCCTGGGCTCCTGCCAGGAGCCGGCAGCGGTCCAGCCGGGGGCACGGCCTCGGGGCTGAGCCAGCCCACCCCTGGGGGAGCATCCCGGAGCATCCCGCTCAGGGAGCTCAGTGCTTCCCTCTGCTAACCTGCCGGAGCGGAGGGGTCCCCCTTACGGCCCCGCTCCAGCCGTGCCGGTGCGACCCCGCGGTGCAGCCGCCCTCTGCTCCCCGGGGCGGTGAAACAGCATGGAGGGGCGCTTCCGTCCTTCTGCTTAGCTCTCCAAGAGACGTGCCCCCCCCGAAGGCCTCCCGCCGAACGCCGCTTGCTTCTTCCCCAGCTTGGGAGTGCAACACCAAGTGCCCGGCGCGGGTAACAGGAATTGCGCGCGGTCTCACCCGGCCACCGCTCTGGGCACGGTCCCGGGCTGCACGGGGATTCGCCGTGAAGGTGGCGTTTGGAACCGAGGGGGGGGTTGTTTTGAGGGTCTTTGCCCAGGGAGGGTTCCCTGACATTACCCAGGGATCCCACCACAGAGGAGTGCGGTGCCGGGCAGCCGCGGGGGAGGCTGGTGGGAGGACAGCAGGACGGGCAGCCCCTGGACGCCGACCCGAAAGTCACAGCGGGAGTGTGGGTGGGTCTGGCAGCACCCGCCCCGCTTCCCAGCCAGGCTCCCCATGCCCCGGCAGTGGGACACCTGCCCCGGCCCCTTCCTCTGCCCCGGCCCCTTCCTCTGCCCCGGCCCCTTCCTCTGCCCCGCCAGCACCCCCTGCCCCGCCAGCACCCCCTGCCCACCCCGCAGAGGCTCGGTCCCTGCCCGCCCTCGCTCCCCCACCGGCCCCACCAGCGGTTTAGTTTTCGTTACAAAGCCGTAACTCGCCACGTGCCGGCCGCTGAAAAGCCATCCTCGCTGCTCGCCACCGCTATCCATCAAAAGCAGACGAGCGCTGCTCCGCCGGGATCGTTCCCCGTGCCCAGGCTCACCTACACCTGCCTCCCCTCGCCGTCTCGCTCCTCTCTGGGGGGAGATGAAGGCTTTCCTTCCATCCCCTCACCCATGCCTTGTTTTGGGGCTTTGATAGGAAAAGCAAAGCAATGCCAGAAACCTCCCAGGCGTTTCTGCCGCCCCGGGACCCTCCTCGGGGCAGGCGGCTGCCGCAAGGGCTCTGCTCCGGAGAGAGCGGTGCTCCGCAGCGGGAGCCGGCCGAGGCCCCAGCACCGCTGCCTTCTCCTTGCTAAAAACATCTTAAATTTCGTCCTGTCGAGGCCGCCGAGGGCAGGCGCAGCCCCCGGCCAGGGCTCCACCTTGCGTGGCACCACACGGCACAGCCCCAGCTCCGAGCACGGCTGCTCCTGGTGCCGCACGCTGCCGGTGCGGCACGCCGAGCGTCGGCACAGCCGGGCGCCGCCGCAATGCTCAGCCAGCCCAGGGCCTGGAGCAAGGGGAGCCGAGGGACATGAGAGAAGCTGCAGAGAAGTTGGGTAGAACAGCGGCTTCTCGTTTTTTTACGGAGAAAAAGAAAACGCACGGACTGAGGAAGCGCCCCGACTCGTAGGGACCGAAGGGCTCTCGCGGATGATCCCTGGTTTTGCCGTTGCTCTTGGTGGAGGCGCTTCGCAGGAGGAGGGAATGCTTGTAACGCCTATTTCAATTTTGGCTGCAAAACTTTCATCATTATCTTTTCAATTAAAATTGCTCTTTGAAGCAATTTGTCTCCAGGCTCAGCCACACGAAGCTTTGCTTTCATGAACACGGGAAACTTGAAAAATAAACCTGACCCTATTTCATCCAGCCCCGCTTCCTTCCCCTCGACACCCTGCGGGGTTTCGGCCACGGGGCTCGTGTCGGAGCAGGCGAGGCCGCTGCGGCTCCCGGGGAGGCTGCCCACGCCGCGCTGCAAGCCTCGAGGCGTGCGAGGTGCGGCGAGCTGGCCGGCGCTGGCCGAGCCGCCCGGGCGCCCGCTGCCTCCGCGTCAGGGCGGGCAGCAGCGCCGGGGGCTTTTGCCCTAAAGAAGAGCGGTGGTTGGGCAGGAGCAGGAAAAGGCACTGGGAAAGTTTGGCTACGGCAGCGGGCGGTGGCAGGACGGGGTCGGACGCGGCGCCCACGGTCCGAGGGCGTCTCCTGGCGCAGGGGCGGCTCTTGCCCCGGGCGGTGCCGAGGGAGCTGCACGCAGCCCCGTTACCCCCCACCCCACGGGGAGCTAAAACCCGGGGTGCGCTCCGTAACGCCCCTCCGGCGCTGGCTTTCGGGGGTAACCTGGGGGGACCCCGCAGGGCTGCGGTGGGAGGACGGGGGCCTTTCCGTGCAGCTCCCCCCCCCCCCGCCTCTGGTGAGGAGCCTGGGCTGGACCATGAATATACATGAGGCGGAGATTATTCAACAGTTCCGTAAAACAAACTGCTGTTCGACACTAATTTATGGATATACCGAATTATCCGACACAAACGTAAAGAGGATTTAAGGGGCGATAGGAGGAGAGGCACCTCCAGTCGAGCCGCGGCGTGGCGGGGGAGCCCCATCGTTTATGCATCTCCGCGTCCCGCTCCGTCCTCAGGAGCGCGGATACCAGCGGCTGCCGCCTGTCCTTCAAAACTGCTCGCAATGTCATCTTTTTAATGAAAATTAAGTGCTTTGCTTGTACTAAATAGGAGCTGTGCGGACATGTCTAATTGCAGCACTGGGAGATGGCAACCTCATTTGAAAGGAAGCGAGTCCCGGGAGGATTCAGCGTGGACTCTTCAAAAACAACAGACGCCGTGGACTTAGAAGGACTAAAAATATTTTTTCCTGCATCTGCGCGAGCCGTTTAATTTCCTCTTCATTTTCTCTAATTTTCTTTGTCTTCAGCTTTAACTGATTTGATGCATCCTAATTACGAGCACATCTGCCCGTGCCCAGCGACATCAAGGCCAGCGGCGGGAGGGACGGGGCAGCCGTGCTCGCCCAGCGCTGCCGGATGCCCCTCGCCAGGGACACGGGGACGTCCCCTCCCAGCCCCTGGCAGCGAGCCCTGGGTGCTGCCCAGCCGTCCCCAGGGCAGCGCTTCCCACGCCGTGATCCCGGGGCTGGGATGCCCGGCCCTTTTCCCCGCCCGTCCAGTCGCTTTCCCAGGAGCTAACGGCGCGGCCGGCATCGCACCCGTTGCGGCTGGTCCCCGGGTCCCTGCAGGCAGGACTGGCTTTTTTGGGTTAGCCATCACTTAGGAAAAGCCTGTGTAAATCCAGTGCTCAGAAGTCATTTATTCTGCTGCTGATACATGACAGTGTTTTCCACTCTGCTCTTAAAGAAAATCCATCCGCACATTGAAGCTAAAAGCAAATCCCTGGCAAGATTAGGTTAGCCTAGAAAAACCCAGCCCGTAAGCAATTACCCATCGCTTCCGAGGTGTTTTGTCTCCTGGCATAAGGAAATCAAAATCCCCAGCCAACGATTCTCGGGAAGCAGCGGCTCCAGTACAAGAACCAAATGCGTGTTGTGTCCTTTCTTTAATCAAGGTAATGGTCATCATTCCACACGCTAATGTCTCCTCCGTGCTCCATCAGCTCCGTGCCGCTGCAGCTGCCTCCGATCCAGCCCCGTTTACCTAAGAGACCCAATTACGCGCTTTCCTCCGAGCGGGCTGACGCTGAACATCGCAAATAAACCCCACCGCCGGCCGCTTCGGCAACGGCAGAGCTCTTCTCGGGCATCACACGTGGCAGGGGAATAATTTCAAGGCTTTGGGCGAAAAACCAAAGAGCAGGGAGGTTTCTGTCCCGCTTTGTTGGGTTCCCTGGGAGGGCTCGGGAATGGGCAGGAGGCTGCAGGGCACTGGGGGGCCCCGGGGCCGAGCCCGCTCCTGGGGGGCCCTCAGCATCCGGGGACGTCTGCAGAGAGCCCAGGGCCACCAGCCCTGCCAGGCCACGCCACCAAGACACGTTGACATTCTCGTTGCCCTCTAGTGGCAATCACTCACAGCTGCTTCTTGTCCTCCCCTTTCTCATACAACCCACAAAAACCAACAATAAAATAACCAAACCCCAATATCCAGTACAATTCCCCGCAATCTTTGCATGAAGCTGCTTGGCAGCTGGGGTCCAGGGTGCCTGCACCGGGAGGTGCTAGCCAAAGGCGAAGCGAAGAGGGGGTCAGTAGCAAAAAGGACACACCAGTTCCCTGGATTTGCTTCCAGGAGTTCAATTCTGCTCTCGCCCGAGCGGGGAGGCATCCACCTTCCCAGGCAGCCCCCCGGACCCGCAGCCCTCACCGGCAGCAGGCTCAATTTTCCCCCGCATTACCCAGGCAATGAGCAAAGCGCGCAGCAGGGCGCAGCGCGGGGGAGGACGATGCTGGGGAAGCAGCGCAAACCCCGGGCGGGCCGGGGACGCAGGCAGGGGCCTCTCTGGCTTCCCGGCGCTGTTCCTCTTGAAAACACGCGGCTGTTGCACGTCCCTGGGCCGCCCGCAGCCCCAGCAGCATCCTCGCTCCCACAGCCACCGGCTGGGGCATCCTCCCGGGCAGCCCCCTCCGGCAGAACCCAGGCCTCCGTGGCAGGGTGAGGGATGCCCGAGCCCAGCAGGAGCGGGTGGATGCAGCACCCCGGCGAGAGGCTCAGCGGCTGCTCGCAATCTCCGAGGGAGGTGCGATAAGGGGGCTGCCAGGGAAAAGCCGGAGCAGAAAGATAAGAGAGCTTATTCCGTTCAATTACCGGGCAGATAAGGCAGCAGAGGCGAGCCTGGCTCTCCTAATCCATCGCGGCGAGCCGCAGAGGGTCGGCCTCTTCCAAAGGAACCGTCCCCACGCGGCGGCGGCGCTCGGCCAGGGCTGGGCTGCTCCCACCGCAGGCAGCGCCCGCCCGCCGGCTGGGTCCCCTGCCGGAGCCTTTACGAGCCCGGGACCGCTTGGACTCATATTTCTTGTGAAATACAGCCCTGGCATTTCTCCCAACCTTTGCACAAAGGTT
Organism: Butorides virescens; assembly: GCA_017310255.1. NCBI lineage: Eukaryota > Metazoa > Chordata > Aves > Pelecaniformes > Ardeidae > Butorides > Butorides virescens. Next base: position 17,666 of record JADKXX010010009.1, read on the forward strand.
AGGAGGGAGCTTGATGAGATTTGCTTGATGGCTGGGAGTTGGGATGCGCTGTCGACGGGGCAGATGGAGCTCCCCCCCGGGACGCGGTGGCTCACCCGCGGCTCCGAGGGCTGGCGAGGAGCGGGAGCGGGCTGCAAGGTCGTCCTCCCGCGGCAGCGATGCTCTGCCAGGGCTCGCCTTGGCCGCCCGAGGAGCGCCGTGCGGTCGCAGGGCTGCTGCCAACACCGGGCTGACCCCCGTGAGCCCCCCGCACGAGAGGTGGCCCCCTCCCAGGACGCCTGGGGGCAGGGGTTGGCAGCACAGGGCTGCCCTGCAGCACCGGGCACCGTTCTGGAGGGTGCTCGCAGAGCCGGGCATCCAAACAGGGGCAGGGGCAGCCCCCGGAACGTTTTTGGGAATGCCTGGCACCTGGAGAGCCGACTGTGACGAAGGAGGGGCAGGGGCCATAGGCCGGGCTGGAGGAGCGGGGGGGTGATGGCGCTGGGGGCAGGCGGACCCCCCCGGGGACCAGCACCAGCCTCCGGGGACAAACACCAGTGTCCCCAGTGCCGTCCTTGCTGCGGGGGGACGGAGCTCTGCAGGAGCCTGCCCTGCCCTCCGCGGGGTGGGCAGGGACGGGCAAGTGCCAAGGAAGGGAAAAGCACGTAGGAAACGTCTTCTGTCTGCGGTTTCGCCTGGGTGCCTCTAATTTACCCGCACAATTAATTGGACCCATAAATCTGCAGCTGCAGTTAACTGCATGCCCAGGACTGAGGATGGTTATTAAAGTCCTTCCTGCATCACCTCCCCCGCTGGGGGCGAGACCGGGCCCGGGGCGCGCAGGCAGGCACAGAGCTGGACCCCGTGCGCTGGCAGCGCCGGCCCCGGCTCGGCCCCAGCTCGTTCCTGACAGCACCCTGCCCGTGGCACGTAGGGTGACCGTGTGTGGATCCCAAAGCACGGCGAAGGGCTGGGATGCCTGTGCCCCCCCCCCCACCCCTTGAGCTGCTAATTAGCCACGGGCTGGCACGGCTCTTAATGAGCGCCGCTAGCCCCCTCCCCGGGATGCTGGGTGGGATGCCGACGCAGCTTGCAGAAGCCACCTGCATGGTACCACCGCTCCAGGGCTCAAACCCCCTCCCGCTGACAAGGGCTCGGGCGGCTTCGCCTCACGGTCTGCCGCAGGAGTCGCAAAAACGCAAGCCAAACCCTCCCCGAACCGTCGCTGGCTGATTTGGAGGCGCTAACGAGCCCCCTTCCACTGCCTGACACCGCGCACGCTCGCGCTGGGCCAGGACACAGGTTCGTGCTTTGGGGAAACTTCCTCAGGTTTTTAATTATCACAGGCAATTAAGACTTTAACTCTGCCAGGCTCCAGCTGCCGTGGCTGGCGCAGCTCCAGCAGCCCAGCCACCCTCCCCAAGGGCCCCGATGGGGAGCGCCGGGAGAGGCGCTGGTCACCGAAGCCACCGCCGGGTGACGGGGGCTCCTGGCAGGAGTGAGGGGACGCTGCCCGCAGCGCCTATGGGGGCGCCTCGGCGGTGCCCGGAGCCGGGCGAGCGGCTGGGGAGGCCGGCACGGGGCTGCCGGATGCTCCCGAGAGCCGCCGGCCGGCCGGGGGGGTGGGGAGCTGGGGCACGTGGAAGAGGAGCACCCGTAAGACGCCAGTTACGCCGTGAGAAGTCAAGTATCCTATGGAAGGCAGAAGGATGAGGATTAAAAACAAGAGCAGCGGTAAAAATAGATCAGGGTAACGAGGTGAGAGAGGGGGCTGGGGAAACGAGAGCCCGTGCGAGGAGCGGCGGGTGAGAAGCGGCGTAAGATGGAGGGGAAGCATCCAGCCAGGCAAGGACAGACGGACAGACAAACCACGGCAGCCACTGCGGAAACCTCCCCAGGGACCAGGAGGCTCCGGCCACCTGGCAAAGCCGCCTGGACGGTCCTGGAGGGAGCCACGCGCGGCCGAGGACGCGAAACGCAGGCGCGGCAGCGGGGAGCCCGGCCCCTCGTAGACCGAGCATGCAACGAGGTAACCCGCGCCCCGCCGCGGCGGATTTCCCTTGTCCCGGTGGAGGCGCCTTTCACAGCTGAGCCGGCGCAAGCTGATCCGGTTGTAATAGGCACGCAGGGGGACGCGCCTCTCCGCGGCTGCCTTCGGCGTTATCGCAAATAAATATCGCTATAAAAACCGGCGGAAGCGGGAGCTCGGCCTCATCTGGCATCCCACAATGTAATTAGTTAGCGCACGTCAACTGGAGCCTGAAATAGGGAATACAGGGATCGGGGGAGCTCACCCAACGAGACGGAAAATGAGAAAGCCTCGCCCAATGAGCGAGCTGGCTAAATATAACCAGTGCCGCAAAATTATGTCAGAGAATAATTCGTACAGAGAAACGGCTCGAAAACTTAGCGGAAGCACGAGCGGCGGAAGAGAGCAAACCCCGGGGAACGACGAGGAAACCGCGCCAGCACGACGGAAGCGCCGGCGCGAGGCAGAAGCAACGATAAAAAAATATTCCGAGAGAGTTCTCGTGAGTCGGAGAGAGCGCTTGTGAGTGCCGCCAGCGCGGCGGGTGGCAGGGGCGCCAGCAAAGCCTCGGGAAGGGGCGGGAGGTCCCCTCCCTCGCCGCCAGCTCCCTCTGCACAGAAGGACGCAGCTCCCTGGGTTTGCTGGTGCCAAATTGGACCCCGGGGAAGCGGCGCGGCCGGCTCCGCCGCTCGGTGCACACACATCGAGTCCTCCCGGCGCCGGGGTGCGCGGCTTCACCCGCCCCAGGGGCACCAAGGCTTTGCCCGAGCAGCCCTTGGCCAGAGGAACCGCGTGACCCACGGGGCTCTCCGGCACCTCGGGGTGTGCTCAGGAAAACCGCCGGGGGCACGGAAGCCTGGGGGTGGCAGGGCTGAGCTGCTCCCCACGCCGGCGCTGGGGGTCCCGCGCGCCTTTCCCAGCCCCGGGGGCTCCGCTCGCCGGCAGCACAGAGGCGATGAGTTCCCGTGGCTCCCTGCGCCGGCGCGTGCAGAGACCGGCACCCCTGGCACTTTGGGCTTATTTTGGACGCTTTCCTTAATTTAATTTGGTGTGATTGGATTTGATTAAAAGGTATTGATTGGGGGGGGCCTAAAATTGCAGCCATTTGTCAGCAGCCGGCAGCCCGTGAAATCTCCTTGTTAATAAATCAGGGCCGGGCTGCTCAGCGCGCCGCTATCACCGTGCAGGAACACAGCCGGGCTCTTTCCCCTCTGGCACCCGGTGACGGATTAATACCATTAAAAGTTGTGAGCCTTTCCAGCGTGGAGCTGCTGCCGGGTCCGCAGAGAAAAGCCCCGCAGCCGAGGGGTGAGCAATAGCCCCCGTGCAGCCGGGGTGGCCGAGGCCGTGGGTGACGCACCCCGCGCTCCCCCACGCTTGGGCCCAGAGGGGACGCCTGGCGCAGGTTTCGGAGGCTCTCGCAGCCCATCTCTGGGGATGAGCAGGGAAGCTCCTCGCCCCGTGTGCCTTTCCCCCCTCCCCGGGAGCAGCGGCCGCTCAGGCTCCTGCCTCCAGAACGGGCTCTGGTGGGAGATGCCGGCGCATCCTCCGGAGGATGCTCCCCGCCAGACGCGGAGGCGACTGCCACCTCGGTTCGAGCCCACTGGCCCTGGGCAACCCCTTCAGCAGCCGCGACCCACAGAGACACCAGGGCCACGCTGCCTCGCTCCTTAGCGGCGCGTTGACACAACTCGAAGGGAGAACGGGGACTGAAACGAGTAGGCGCGAGGTTTCCAACGCGTTTGTGTCCTTCTGAGCACGCTATCATAGCTCCCGGAATGGGGATGTCAAATGGCTTCCTCTGAGCATTTCGTACATCTTTAAAAATGAAATGGGCTGTGCTGATGCCTTCAGATGTCTAATGGGCGATGCGAGTGCAGAAGTGCCACTTCACGCTTCGAGATGGCGCCGCAGTAAATCAATCCCATTTTCGCGGCGTATAAACGGCAAATATTTTCTCAGGGCTACTTCAGCACGGAGGGAGGAGGCTGGGGGCTGCTGGCGAAGCCAGGTTGGCCTCGTGGTCCGGCTCCCCTGGCTCTTCCATCCCATGGGGGATGCACAGGGTGGGGGGGGGCAGCAGCCACAAGCCCCCAGCTTTCGCCTGCGCCACTTGGCACCCCAGGGTTGCGGGGGACGTCCCGGCACCGTGAGCTCCTGCCGCGTATGGGCTTGTGCACCCCCAGGGCCGCCTCTCCCTGGGTACCTGTTTTAAGTCCTTTGCGATGGCTGGGCTGGAGCCAGGGGAAGGCTGGCAGGTTGGCGCAGCATTAAACGTGATCTATGGCGATACAAGGGGAGGACAAAGAGCCCGCTGTCTTACAAGAAGTCATCTCTGAGAGGCGTAGGGAGAACGCGATGAACGGATCCGCTGCATCGCACACGCGCGCGGTTGGGTTTGGGGGAGGAAGACTCTTCTCCACGCTCGGGACTTTCCTCTAAGGGCGGTGGAGCCGTCGACAAATGCCAGGACCTTGGTGCAGCGTGAGGCGAGAGGCAGAAGGGGGGCGCACGCAGGGCCCGTGGGTGCAGGAGCTGCGGGGCCCCCGTGGTCCCAGGAACCACGACCGGGGTCTGCAGAGACCCAGGAATCTGTGGCTGGAAGGCGAAGCTCCCGCGGGGCACGGGAGGGGGACGCCGGCCGGCCCTGCCCTCCGCTGGCGAGGCCGGGGGCACGGGGGGTTTGGTCCAGAGCAGGAGCCAGCGAAGGTGCCGAGGGGTGCGCGGGGGTCCCCCGCCTCCTGAACGCCCCGCGCCTGGGCGCTGCTCCGCACTCCCTCCTGTGTCTTGGTGACTAATGCAGCCTAATCAAAATGGCCCATAACCATTACGGCAGCAGAGTGATCCTTGCGTTTTCCTCTTTACTAATCTTCAGCTTCTCCTTGTGACCTTTACTTTAAAATGTTTCAATATAAATAATGCACTTCTGTGAATACATTCTTCTGATTATTTCCCAAAGCCCTGATTCTCCATATGCGACGGTCCCTGAAGTGGTAATTTGTTCTCTTTCCTGGTAATTGCAATTTTAGAAATAGCTTTCTCAAATGCTTGCAGCCCGATATCTTTTTACAAGATATTTCCCTCATTCTCCCCTCCTCGATAAAGCTGCTGCCCGCGGTGGCACCCGGGCAGGGGTGCCTCGGAGGGAGCGGGGGGGCTCTGTGGGTGCTCCCCAGGCGCAGACCGAGAGGCTTGTGCCACCCCAGGAGGCTCCGTCTCCCTCTTGGGCACCCCCTGGTCCGTCAGGGCGTCCGTGAGGAGTCCCCTCGTCATCTCGGATTAACTCTTCATAATCCTGGTGGCAACTGAGATTCAGTTAGGGCAGGGTGGGCAGCGCGCTAGCAGCGCACGGAGGGAGAGTGGCCCGGCGGGAGGGACGTGGGTGGGAGAAGCAGACCCAGACCTGCGGGTCCAAGTAGCTCGTCTCCGCGGCACCGGTTCAAGATTCATGGCGCCGCTCGTAAGTTAACGAAATCATCATTCCCACGCACGGCAAACGGCTTCGGGGTCTGGATCTGGGCAGAGCCCAGCAGCAGCACAGGGCAGCGGGACCTCGGGGTGGCCTGACGCCCAGGGGCAGCCCCCAGCTCGGGCACAGCAGCTCGTTACCCGCTAACGAAGCGCTTGCAGCAGCCAGGGTCTTTGCTTTTGGAAGGAGGGGGGGGTCTCCAGCACGGGCTCCTTTCCCCAAGGGAGATGCCAAGGGAAGGCTCCGGTGGGCACAGGCACCCGGCCCCTGGCAAGGTTGGCGCACGTTTCGGTGACGCCGCAGCCTCTGGGCTCGAACCTTTTGTAGCCAGTTTGGAGAAATTGGTGGTGATAAATTTAAGCTGAAGGTTAAGAGCCAACATAAGCTAGAAAGTCAATGACTAATCTATTAAGCTCCCCAGTAACTTAATTTACATGTTTTTAATGATTGCTTCCTACCTGGGCACTCTGAAAACTAATTGGACTTGAATCGTTAAGTGCATTCAGAGGTGGACTCCAATTAATAAGTACCACTCATGTCTGCTTTTAGATGCAAAAGAAAATCAACTTTGGTTCTGGGGGCTGCCAGGACGCCTCATTGCTATGCAAACGCTGCCGCCTCTCCCCGTCCGAGGGGCGGCCGCTCTCTAATAACCAGGATGCATTAGCCTGGGGAGCCAGGCTTGCTCTACCCGCTGCCATTTAGGAATTAAAATCCCAATTAAGGGCTTGATGCACTTCTCGAAAATTGAGTTTTTTCATCCATTGTGAAAGAAAAATCTGCTCGAGACTTCAAATGGGGCTCGGGCCAAGCATCGCTCCCAATTAGCCGGCGGATCCCAGGGCTCGGCGGGGCCGGCGCGATGGTTTCTCGGCTGTCAGGGTCGTGAGCTCGCCATCGCTCCCCAGGCGCTGCGGCCGCAGGCTCGGCGGGGACAGCCCCGGCCTCGGGAGCAGCGGTGCCGGCACGCAGCGGGGTCGGAAAGCCGCGGGAGGGACGCTGGGCGAGCCGGCCGCTCTCCTGCGTCCTGGGACCGAGACCGATGCTCCCGGAGGAGCCCGCTGTGGTGGGGGGCAGGAGGGGACCCTTCTGCACCCAATCTGCTTCCCGGCGCCCGGCCCGCCCGCAGGGGGAGCGCAGCCTTTTCCAGGAGGATAACCGCTGGCGACTCGTCATTCGGAGGGTGCGCGCCCGGCTCTCGAGCTCCAGCACCTCTGTCAGGGGTGCACGGGGAGATGGCAGCTCGGCCGCGGGAGGCGAGTACGGCTCCAGGCAGGCTGGCACCCAGCACGTTGAATTCCCAGGGGATTTAATTCCGGGGTCACCAGGAGGAGAGGGGACCCCCAGGCTGTGGCGAGGGGGTGGGAGCAGATCGTGCCTGTTCCTGTGCCCGCAGGGAGGAGGCTGTCGCTGGGATCGTAGCACCCTGCCGCGCTGGAGGCGCCCAAAATCCGCGCGCGAGAGATAACCGAGGTGCCTTCCCTTTCTACCCAGGCAAGGAAAGCTCCTGCTTTGAGGAGAGGAGGAGGAAATGTGGCTGGAATGAAAAGCACCTACTTAAGAGATAACATGAAAGCCCTTTTAATATAATTTAATGGCAAAAGGCAAAATGAGGCTTCGAGATGCGGCACCGGTTCCCTACTTGAGGCGAGGATGAACACTTGTGTTGGATCAATCCACAGGAGGATGAGGCCAAGAGGAAGCCCAGCGTGGTATTCCTCTCCCTAACGAGTCTGGCACCTTTGCTGGAGCTGCGGGAAGCAAAGTGGATTTGCTCGGCGTTGGGGCGCGGGGCTGTCCGAGCAAAGCCGGACTCGCTCCCCGCGGGCCCTAACGAGCGGCCGGGTGCAGAAGCCAGCGCCGCCCCACGCACAGCGCCCCACGCACAGCGCCCCACGCACAGCGCCCCACGCACAGCGCCGGGAGGGCGACCCGCCGGCCAGCGACAGACTGCACAAGTTAATCGTAAGGAAATTGAGGATTTCACAGTTTGCCATCATTAATAGCCGAGCAAACAGAACACAGCGCGTGTGTTGGGGAAGGCTGTTCCCCCTGCAGAACGGTTCTTTTAATGAGGCTCATAATAATGCTCATTAATTTGTGTGTGTCTGGATGAGAAAGGGACGAGCTTGGCGTTACGGCTGAGTCCCTCGCACGACAGCGTCCCTGTTCCCTCTAAGCCTCAGACGGGTCCCTGAGAATTTGTTCTACTGATAAAAAAAAAGTTTTTCGGAGTAACCCCCGCAGCTGGCAGGGCCCAGGGCTGCCTGGCAAAGCGCCCGGCTGGGTCAGGGCGGAGGTCTCGGCGTCCCGCAGCCCTCACTGCTCCCTCTGCCCCCCCCCACTTATCCCACCAAATGCATCCCAACCTTGGCTCCCGCAGCGATGGGATCTGCAGGTCGGCCACCCATGGCAGGGACGTGGGCGTCCCCCCTTCTGCGGGAGCAGCTCCGTGTGCCCCTCTGTGCCACAGGCGGGGGCCCGGCTCGCCCTGCCCGCTGCGTGTTGCCTGGGGGAAGGGGGCCATGGGGATGCCCCCGTCCTCGCCGCGCCTCCCAGCACCCCCGGTACCCATCTCGGAGCCAGGAGCAGCCTTGCCCCGGCGCGGGGAGCCATGCTCAGCCTGCCAGGCTCTGGCGGAGGGCACAGAGCTCCCTCGCCGCCCGTGGGGGCTGGAACGCTTCGCTGGGGGCTCCTTCCTTCGCTTACAGCACCGGAGCTGTGCAGATGCTGCCTGCTCCCCCCCGACAGCAAGGAAATTATGCACCTGGGCTAGCAGCCAGCATACAGAGGATTTATGCTTTCCAAGGTCTTTTATTAACTTGACAACATATGGCTCTATCCACAGAGCATCTCCTCCTCCTCCTCCTCCCCCCCCAGGGTGCTGGGGCTGGGCTGGGGCTCTCCGGGGCTGCCCTGTGCCCCTTCCCCCTGGCTCCTGGGCACCCTGCTGGGGGGGGGAAAACACCCAAGGAGAAGAAACACACGGCCCAAAGGGGTGCTAACAATGTGACATTAAACCATTCTCTTACCTAAAAGCACATCCAAACGCCTTTTTCCTTGCGCAAATGCAAACCCAGGGCTTTAAAGTAACATCACCGAATATTGGGGGAACTCAGACATTTCCTTTTGGCAGGTGAGGGTGTTTGAACAGGCTCACCTGGGAGCACCAGCACAGGGTAAGCCTTGAGCCCACGCAGCCCAGGGTTGGGTTTCTCACCACGCTGCTGCACATCCCCACGCGGAGGAGACCCGGCCCCGTACACAGCCGCACCCCAAAGAAAACCCTGTGCTTTCCTTGCATCCGCAGCTGATTTTTATTCTTGCCGCTGCCCGACACAACCGTCCGTAAGGGTCCCTTCGGACCCGGAGGCTGCCCCAGCCTCTTCAGCCGACGTATGCATATGAGCCCACGCTTGGAAAGCGGAGTTACAATTGATTTTTGTCTTTAAGATTCAGGCTGCAATTGATTTCTCCCAGAGAGAAGCTTTGCATCTAATGAAATGCAGAGATCCTCTTGGAAACGCACCGCAGCTGGCAGCGGGGCTACGGGCAAGGAAAATTGCCTTCATTTTTAAAGCTTTTAGTAACTGCCAGAGAAAACCCACACGGCTGGGTTTCTGCAGGTGGAGGCGCAGGGGGGAGGTGGGGAGCAGCTTCAGAGAAGGCAGCCCCACCAGGGAAAGACCTCGCCGGAGCATTTCCATGCCGCGCTGTGTGTGGGAGGAATGCCTAATGATGTTGAACTTGAACTGGTTGGAACAAATGTCACACTGCCGCCTGGCCGCAGCCATGTCTCTTCCCTCTCCCAGCTAGAAGGCGGCTGGCTTGCACCCAGCTGGGCGCCCCCTTGCCCGCAGACAAGCCAAAATGCCAGAGGCGACACTGGACCCGCAAGCCGGCCGGTGAGAGCCAGCACCCCCCGGGGCAGCCCCTGTCCCTCTCCGGGGGCATCGGCGACGCTCCCCCAGGGCAGAGTGCGGGAAGAGGCTGCGTCTCTGCAACCCAGCCCTGACCCACAGAGGACACCGGGGGGGTGGCCTGGCTGCAGGGGCACAGAGCGCTCCCCTGGCAGGGAAGGTTTAAAACGCTCTCGAGAGGCGCCGGTGGGAAGAAATCCCACGTCCCTCAGAGGAAGGGACGCGGCTGCCAGGAGTGTTGCTCCTAATCAGGCAGATGTGCAGCGCTTTGCTTAAGTCGGCATGGCAGAGGCATGTCAAGAATTGAGATTTATTCCCCTCTCCCCTGTGTTTGAAAGCCCCTAACAGCACCACTGCCTTCAGCTGTGGGCACAGAAACCTGCTCAGCACCACCCGAATCTCGGCTCAGCATCGCAGCGGCTGTCGGCTGCAGCCCTGCCCTTCCCTTCTCTCTGCACCCCAGGATTTCTTCCCTGGGGGACAGGACCCCCCAAACCTTCAAACCTCAGTGTTGGCAATTAAGACCACCAGCCCTCCCGAGCCACCTTCAGGCCAGCACTCCCTGGCCAGGAAAGCCCAAACCCTGACCCACCTCGTGTCTCCAGCGCCAGCCCAGTGGTGACCACGAGGAGGCTTCGTGCGTGTTCCACGCAGCTGGCTGCTCCTGGGAAATCCTCGTCCCTGCCCCACAGCGGGGTTTTCCTGGCTTTCTGATCACTTTGCCGGTGAAAGCCTTTCCCGAGGGCAGTGAAGCCCCGGGGATGCCAAGCCTGGCCGCAGCCAGGAGCCCGGGGCAGCCTCTCCGGCAGCCGATGCCCGGGGGTTTGCCCCCCAGGTCTCGCCGGGGGTTTCCTGCAGCAAAGCTCAGCAGGAGCAATCCCAGCCGGGCAGCCCTCCCACCAGAGCCCTCTCCCTCCACCCAAGAGCCCCCCCCAGCTCTGCAGCAGCCCCTTATGGGTGGGCGGTGGGGGTGTGCTGAGTGCCCCCAGCTGTGAGCATCCCCGGCTGCGCCCGAGGCTCCTGCCCCAGCAAAGCCCCCTCCCCTCCTCCTGTCTCCCCAGTGACCTTACTGGGGCCGGCAAAGGAGCTGGACAGGCAGGACGGGGGCGCGTGCTGGCCACCCCATCCCGAGCCAGCAGCTCAGGCTTTAGCAGGCGTTGGCACATGGCGAGCCCCTGGCTGTCCCTTGTCCCCCGGCGAGGCGTGACGCCCGGGGTGTTTGAGTAACGGCGCTGGAAACGCCACCGGGCACTGCACATGGAGATTAGGAGCCGCCATTTACACGCACGTGAAATGCTCCAAATCATCGACTCGTGGAATCGTTTAGGTTGGGAAAGACCTTTAAGATCATCAAGTCCAACCAAGGCCCAGATAAGCCCCGTGCAAGCTGAAACGCAAGCGTCGGCACGGCTTTCTGCGGCTGCTCGCTGCTGCCTTGAGCCCAGCACGTCCCAGCGCCAGGAGCCCGGCATGGTCCAACCCTGCTGCATCCCACAGCACCCCACAGCACCCCACAGCACCCCACAGCACCCCACAGCATCCCCCAGCATCCCACAGCACCCCACAGCACCCCACAGCATCCCACAGCATCCCACAGGGTCCCGCAGCATCCCACAGCACCCCCCAGCATCCCCCAGCATCCCCCAGCATCCCGCAGCATCCCACAGCATCCCGCAGCATCCCACAGCATCCTGCAGCATCCCACAGCGTCCTGCAGCGTCCCACAGCACCCCACAGCATCCCACAGCACCCCACAGCATCCCACAGCATCCCCCAGCGTCCCACAGCATCCCACAGCGTCCCACAGTGTCCCGCAGCGTCCCGCAGCGTCCCACAGTGTCCCACAGCACCCCACAGCATCCCACAGAACCCCACAGCATCCCACAGCATCCCACAGCATCCCACAGCATCCCACAGCGTCCCACAGCATCCCCCAGCACCCCACAGCATCCCACAGCATCCCACAGCACCCCACAGCACCCCACAGTGTCCTGCCCAGCTTGCCAGCCAGCCCAGTGGACCTCGCAGGATCTTCCACCCTCTTTGGACAACAGGCCTGGCTTTTCCCGTTGGGTGCCCGCACATTTTCCAACCTGTCTGGAGCGCGGGCGCGAGCTCCGCCTGCGCCTTGGGACCTGCTGGATGAGTTTGTTTACCCAGGCGCCGTAAAGTGCGGAGCGCGAGGCTACAATGGCGTTTGAGTAGCGCTGAGTGCTTTCAAGAAGATTACGCCCGCTGAAGTGGTAATTAATGTTTGTTTTATTATGTTCTGGGGAATGATCGGCCAACAAGATAACTCAAATAAAGCAGAGCATGTTCCGATTGAACACTGTTTAAAGGCTGATTCATTGCAAACTGGCCCGTGCAAAGGACTAATAATTAAGAGAAAAGGCAGAAGTAGGAACATACTCACCATTTATCTGCCTTTTATATAATTAAAATGATGGAAATTATGGCTTAATGAGTGGAAATTGGATGTGCTCTTGAGAGTTTTGAGCATCCTGTTTTCCTGCAGAGCGCGGTCTCCGACCGCATCCCTCCAGCCGCGTCCCCAGCCCCGGGGCACAGCCGGGTTGCAGAGGAGCCTGGGCTGCTTGGGGTGAGAAAGCCGGCAGTGGCGGTGCCAGCGGCGGTGCCAGCGGTGGTGCCAGCCACGTCCCGGCCTCGCCGGGCAGCGCTGCCCACCGAGCCCCCGCTCCCGAGGGACTGGGCGCGAGGGCTCCTCTCGCCAGACCCCAGCGAAGCACTCCGGTACGAGCGCTGCTTCCAGCAATTAATTCTGTCCTCATGTGCCATTAAATTACATACGGTGGGATGACTGCGTCTCGTTAAACGGCAAATAAACCCCAGCGAAGGCAGGACAGCCGGCAGGACAGCCGGCAGGCTGCACAACACCCAGCCGTGCCCTGCGGCCGAGCGCCGAGAGGTCCGAGGAGGGAAAGGCTGCTCTGCGGGGTGCTGGGGGCCGGGGTGCTGGGGGCTGCCCGGCGCCGCTGCCGGCAAAGCCCCGGTGCTGCCACGCTGCAGCCCGAGGCATCGCTCTCCGGTACGGCGCGGGGGGGCTCAGCACCACTTTCCATTCCTTCCTTCGTGTTTGCTGAATCGAAATTCTCCTAAAAGGGGAGAGGTGAACTCTCTGGGTACCAGCGCGGCAGGATGAGCCCGGCGCAATCCGCCTGCCCTGCGCGTGGGGTCCGTGCCGCACAGGGACCCCGCGGAGGGAGCTGCGCGGTGCGGCGGTTACGCGATGAGAGGCTGCCTCAGTTTCCCCGAGGGCTGCGGCTGGCGGCAGGGTCTCCCACGCGGGGTGAATCAGTCCTTGGGTATCGACGGCTCACGCTGCTTTGCCTGCTAAGCCTGGAAGGGAAATGCAAAACCAGTGCGGATTAAAATAAATGCCAGAGCCCAAGGAGAAATGTCAGCGGCTGGGGGGGTTGCGCAGGGGCGGGGGCCGGGGCTCCCACCGCCCCAGCTCGGCTCTCCCACGATTCCGACCTCCGAAGGAAACCTCGCCCGGCTGGTGTGCGCCCGCGCCGGAGAGCCTTGGGAGAAAGGGTGGTGCCTGCTGGAACGGGAATCCCAGCCACACGGATCCTTGGGTTTATTGATTTGGAATTCCCATTTCGCCAGAGGGGGGGGCGGCTTTGCTCATGGTAAGCGGCTCGGGGAGGGAAACAGCGCCGTGCTTCACGCCCCTGCCACGTGGTGCTAACACACATCAGCTGAATGTGCCAATTCCAGCAGGTCCTTCCCCCGAAGCGGGAATCACTTCCATTCGTTGTTTTTTTTTTAATTACCCGGTGCTTAGGAGGGTAGATCGGCTGGGTGGTTTGGTTGCTGGCTCTGGCGGCGCTCAGCACGGGCGCTGGGCGATGCCGGGGATCTTCCCGGGTGATGCCGAGGACTGGAGAGCCGGTGAAGCCGGCGGCTGATCCCGCGGAGCGGAGGCAGGGGATGCCCGTGTGGGCTGGGTGCTCAGACCGCTCAGCACCCCCAGGGCTCCTAACATCACCCGGCCGTGGGGAGGGGAGCCCTGGTCCGGGGACCCCGCACGATGCTCGGCTCCTCCCGAGCACCCGGCCACTGCCAGCCCCCCCGCTTGCACCGTCGGCTTCACCGGGCGCAGAATTACATCGGGAAGGGGCCTTTCCTACCATAAACCTTCCCAAACGAGCTCCGTGCCAAAACACGCACAAATGAGGTGAGGAAGAAATGGATCAATAAAACATTCAAGGAGTGAAGAAAAAACGACAAAATAATGAGCGCCTCATTTGTTTGCTTCCTTTGCCGGCCGCCCTAAAGGCAGGATGACAGGAGGAAAACATCAGCTGCCTGAGAAAAAAGAAATAGCTGGAGGGGAAAAAAAAAAAAACCACCCCACCTAAGCATCAGCCAGACGATGTGGCCAACCAGGCAGAAAACCTGGTGCTTCACCGCTGCAAACGTGGGGGAAAAGCCGAAGCTCCGGCCGCGCCGGACAGGGTCAGGGTGCTGGTGTGCCGGGCTGCGCCGGCGGCGAGGGGCGGTGGCGCTGCGGGATGGCAGCACGTCATTAAAGCCAAGATAAATGGAAAGAGGATTTGGAGAGCGAGGGGAGACAGATAAGCGGTGACGGGGATATGGAAGCATGGCCTACTTTTGTCAGCCCGAGGAAATCCGGGCGGCGTTGTTGGAGACGCGAAGGGCGCTTTGGTGCGGGGGGCTCGTGACGCCCGGGCTGGCACCGGCCGGGCAGCGGCGCCGTGCGGGCACGCCGGAGGCTGCCAGGGCACCGCAGGGACGCCCGTGCCGGCTCAGCCCCTGCTTCCGAGCAAAGCCTGGAGGGAAAACCCTTCGGTCCGAGCGCGAGGGGAGCAGCCGTGCCAGCCACCCCTGCCCGCCGAGCCTCGCCGGGAGCGGCTGCCACCACCTCGGGCGCGGGAGGCTCCGGCAGCTCGCCCTCCTCCTGCCGCATCCCGGGGCCGCCGTCGGCCGGAGCCCTTTGTCCCTTGGCTCCCACCTGGCTGAGCCTTCCCGAGCGGAGACGCTGCCACGCCGGGGCCGTGGGGTCCCCGCTCCCGCCCTGCCCGGCGCGTCCCCGCTCCCTGGCCCTGCCGCCGATGGCTTCATCCACGCTCGCCTGTGCGGGGGCGCAGGCTGCTCGCCCGGCGGTGATTAACGAGCGAGACGAAGACCTCCTCTCCTGCCCGTCACCCTTGAGATCTGCCTGATCACGCATGCTAAACGGAAAGAAATTTCAGGGATTGTGGTTTTTGTTAGCGTTCTCGGGCTAGGTCTGCGCTGAAGCCCCCGCCTTGATTGCTGTCACCCGCTCGGGCTGGCTTTGAGGAGAATTCTTATTTGAACAAGAGGTCAAACGTGAATTCACCTCGCTCCAGACACGGGATATTAGCTCCAATCTGGGAGGTTTTTAGCCTTCTTGCAGAAATGGAAGAGAAAGAAAATCCTCACTGCCTAATCCCGTTGGTTAGAGGCAATCAGGCTCCCAGTCCTATTCCGGTGACTTTTACTGGACCTGACCGATGGCGCTTGAAGGGCTGCCCCGGGCGCCAGCTGCGGGAAGTTTTGGAGCCTTACACCGAGCGCTGCAGGCCCAGGGGCCGCGGTGTGCCGGGCACTGCCGTCTCCTTCTCCCGCGCTCGGGAATCTCCTCCGAGCAGGAACGCGCTGAAGGAGGCGGAGGGCGAACAGACGGCGCCTCCGCAGGGGCTGCGGCTGCACCCGCGCCATGGCAGCTCCCGGGGGCTGCGCTCCCAGCGGGGAGGGGGGGGACCCGCCGACCGGGGGGTGAACAAGCTCCTGGGAAGCGAGATTCCAAAATAGAGCTGGGGGTACGTGTCCTAATGCCCTTCACCACGCCGCAACACACGCGTGGCTGATGGCGCGGCGGTACCCACGCGGAGGGGCCTGATGCAGCCCGTAAAATCCCATCAGTACGTTCAGGACAGAAAGGTGCATCGACCTCGGGCGCAGGCGCTGAGCGCGTCACTGGAGGAAGGCGATGGCGGCGCCCCCGTCCCGCGGCTGCCCACCGCGCACGTGGGGCCCAGCGCGGCCGCGCCGCGATTCCACGCGCTCTTCTCCGCAACCCCCCGCCATGCTGGGCAGGAAAGGCCCCCGCTGCCGAAAGGAGTGACGATAAATTCATATTCCTGAGAAAACGCTGCTCCTTGCCCAGGGGGAACAGATCACAAAGCACTGGCGGGCCTGTCCCCAGCTGCGTGCAGACGAACCCCGCGCGCAGGGGCCGGGGGGGGGAGCGCGGCGCCCCCGCTCCTCGGTGGGAAGGGCACTGCCGTGGGCTGCAGCCCCCGCTGCGGAACGAATCCACGCTGCTCCCTGGGCGTTTGGCCAGGGCTTTCTTTTTAATCGCTTTTTTTTATCCCATGGACCCAGTTTGCTTTTTCCAAAATGTTTTGGTTTTCACTTTTCCAAAGCGGGGGGAGCGATGCGCTCTTGCAAATCAGCATGAACCAAACGACCAAGTCTCCTAAAACGCCTTGAAAAGACCCAGCTTTGGGCTTCTACCAGCGCTACGATGGCGGGCGGTGACCTTGGCCCCGGCAGCGGCCGGAGGACGAGCCCCTGTAATGACCAGCCCTGCTCTAAAAGTCGTACGGAGCCCTTTTGGTTACCCCCAGCTGGGAACACGCCCAGCTCCAGCTATTCCGGGCTGTGTAATTGAATTATTTAGGGGCTGGCGTGGCGTGATGAAATAGGCTTTCTTCCTATTTTTAGGTTTCCATCTACAGGGCTGGAAATTACAGCCATTAAAATGTTCTATTAGTAATGATATATAAAGGGGAAAAAACTGATCAGACTTTCCTAGTGCACATAGAACATTAGGATATAATTAATTTTAATGACAGAGCCCAAAATTACAAAGCTATTACAATCATACTTGAAGTTTCCGAAAAAAAAAGAGAATAATTCTAAATTATTGCTAATGAGTAAAAAAATATTTAAATCATATTTAACGGACCTTAAAATTATAGCCAATATTGCCACCAGCCAGCGGCAGCTTTGCCCCCAACTTGTTCCCCGGTGCTGACAAACAAACCGTCCCGGGC
Source organism: Butorides virescens (assembly GCA_017310255.1). Taxonomy (NCBI): domain Eukaryota; kingdom Metazoa; phylum Chordata; class Aves; order Pelecaniformes; family Ardeidae; genus Butorides; species Butorides virescens. The sequence continues at coordinate 34,133 of JADKXX010010009.1, forward strand.
GGGGAGGCGGCGCGGGGCGTCCGGGGGATTTGCAAGGAGCGTTTCTGGGGGGAAGGGGAAAGGGAAAGAGGAAGGGGAAAGGGGAAAGGGGAAGGGGAAGGGGAAAGGGAAAGGGAAAGGGGAAGGGGAAAGGGAAAGGGGAAAGGGGAAAGGGGAAGGGGAAAGGGGAAAAGGGAAGGGGAAAGGGGAAGGGGAAAGGGGAAAGGGAAAGGGGAAAGGGAAAGGGGAAGGGGAAGGGGAAGGAGAAAGGGGAAGGGGAAGGGGAGGGGGCCGCGCTCCTCGGAGGGCTGCTCTGGGGCTTTCCCGCCACCGTCCCAGCCCTCGCTGCGGGGCTCCTGCTGTCGCGCAGACCGCGGGCGCCGTCCCCGACCGGGTTAACCTGGCAGACCGGACGCCTCTCCCTTCCTTTTCGGGGTTCAAAGCGGTGTCCAAGCCCAGCAGCTCCTGAGCAAAAAATATTAATTACCAGCCTGGTATGCTCTGAAGTAGCAGCAATTAATGTCCCTCGGAGGGCTGGAGATTTTTATCTCAGCTTTCTTTTAAAAAATAAGTGACTAAGGAACAAAGTCCTTCAGCAAAGCGGATGGGGGAAAAGAGGAGGCTTGAAAAGAGGGATCGCAGAGGCCGGAGGCTGCTTTTTGTGCTTGCCAGGCTGTGGTGCCGGGAAAGTGGCTGGGATTGCCCTGGGCGAGGGCACCCCAGGCTGCGCCGCTGGGAACCGGGGCTCCCATATTCCTGAGCCAGGCTCAAGGTGGCCCAGTGGGCAACCCCTGCTCTTGCCCTGGTCAACTCTGCAGCCTGCTTGCCAAGGGGGAGGCGGCGGCGGTGACTTCTGCTTGCCCTCGGGGCTCCCCTGCCACGGAGAGGTTATTTCTCTATGCTTTGGAGCAAGTCCCTCGTTTCAGGCTGGGTTGCAGGAGCCTGGTGGCAGCAGATTTGGGACAGGGACCTTCCTGGGGGTGGGGGGCAGCTCCCCTTTGGAAGGGACTGGCTGGGCAGGCAGCTCCTCGGTGCCAGCCGTGCCGCGGGACGGCCAGCCTGGCCGGGACGGCAAAGCCGACGCTGGGTCCGCCAGCGGCGACCACGAGCCCGCCTTGACCTCCAGCCTCACGACGAAACGACGTGCTGGATAGGCACGGGACAGACGGACAGACGGGCGAAGGGGGATGCCTCTAGGGAAAAGCCCCACCTGCTGAACCCCCGGCTCTCCAGCTTGCTGGCTGCCGCTCCAAAACTCTGTGAAACACCTCGGGGCGGAATACCTAGGATAAATACATCGGCCCAGAATGGTCTATGCAACATTAAGACCATTTTCCAGACACCTGGTGTTTGAGGCTTTGCAGTAAAAGGGTCAAAAACTTTTCAAATTCATTAGGCCATTGCCTCAAAATAGCTGCTTCATTAAGCGCCGCGGAGCTGGGCAATAACGGGAGCGAAGCAGAGGGCCCGGGAGGTTGGATGCACACACGGTGCTGACAAACGGCGCCTCCGTGGCTGTTCCAGAGCCGGCTCGGGGAAAAATGGCATCGCTCAGGGCGAAACCTCGGGAGCTGCCTCGGCCAGAACGAAACATCGGTGCTTGTGCCTCGCAGGCAGCAACGTGGCCTTTGGGAGGGGGGCTGCGAAAGAGCACGCCAGCAGCACAGAGCCCCCGCACCCTTCCTCGGCGTGGCCACCGGCCCTGCTGCCCAGGGGTCCCTGCTGCCCGGGGGTCCCCGCATGCCCAAGGGGTCCCTGCTGCCCAGGGGTCCCCGCATGCCCAGGGGTCACCACATGCCCAAGGGGTCCTCGCATGCCCAGGGGTCCCTGCTGCCCAGGGGTCCCTGCTGCCCTGAGGTCACCGCATGCCCAGGGGTCCCCGCTGTCCTGGGGGTCCCTGCACACCCAGCCCTCACCTGGGGGCTTTGGTCCTTCGTCTGCCCCGCCGTGCCCACGGGGACCCCTCGGTCCTGGGACGCCGTTACACCGGCATCCCGCCCTGCCAGCTCCGCCTTCGATGGCTGCGGCCGCAGCGTGGGAGCGCGGGCGAGGGGTGCACGCTGCCCGTCCTCCCGGTGGAGGATTTAAACAATCCCGGGGGCCGATCCGACCTCTTCAACAGGCAGAGAGGAGCCACAGCCTCGGGTTCTGCATCCCCAAGGAGTTTCCACTGAATTCCGCTTGATCAGCTCCGGCCGCAGATCCGGGACGCGCAGTACGTGACGGCACCGAACCGCTGGCCCCTTCCCGCCGGGTTTCCCTGACGGGGGTGACAGAGTCAGCCATTGCACTTGGCCACGCACACGGCCTCCGTGGCGTCCCCGTGCAGCGCGGAGCAGAACGCCCCGGCGGCGGATGATGTGTAATGCTAGGGGTGGCACAGTCTGGTTTCTAAATGGGAGCTCGCTATTTAAAAAGGAGGCACTTTAACCCTGTGGAAGATGTAAAAGTCCCCAAAGCTGAATTTTTGAGAGCCCATTTTGCAGCTTCCAAAGAAGCAGAGTTTGTTACCGAGCAGCCGTGCGCGCCGGGCGGCTCGGGTCCTGGGGGGCGCTTAGCCTGTGAGTAACGAAGCAGCCCCACGGTCCCAGCGTCGTCGGAGGCATTACTCATGTCCTAAAAGTTAAGCATCTGCTTAACTGCGTATTTAAAATTATATATATTTTTTAACACCAAGACTGGCAGCAGATTCACTCACAGACTCACCCTGTCCCAGGGGCGCAGCGGCGGCTGGGGTCCAGCTGCCCCCCACCCTGCCGGGGGGGTCTCCTTTGCAGTCACAGCTCTGCTGTCAGCATTCTCCGCACGTGTCCTCGTCTCACAACGCCAAGGTCCTTTCTGGGTTTTTGGAAAGCGCAGGCTGAGACGAATGCCCCTCGCCCGAGCACGTCCTTCACGAGATGCTCCTCTCGCGTGGGCCACGCCTCTGGGCAGCGCTTCGCCCAAGGAACGGCTTTAATGAGGCGGCAGGGGGCAAAGGTGACCTTCCGGAGGGTGCGCGTGGGAGAGCAGCCCCCCCCGCGGAACAAGAGGGCTCCCCAGCCCTTGGTGGGAGCGGTCGGAGGGGAAACCTTCCCTCCTGAAGCTCAGCATCCACGGACACAGGAGCCCGAGCAGCCCCGCAGCGGGCGGGTGGGAGACCCGGCACGACGGGCGGGCAGGGAGGGATGCTCGGGAAGCCGGGGTGGCTCGGGGGGATTTCTCACGGCTGCGCCCCCACGCCGACCCCGGTCTCGCCAGAGGCTGGCAAAGGGCATCTGCAAGCGCCGGGCTCGAAGCCACCCAAGGGCAAGGCTTTGCGTCCAGTTTGTCACCCGTTGTGCACGGCCGACGCTCCCGCTGTCTGCGGTTGTCCCTCCGAGTCGGAACAGCTCTCCCTGGCACCCTTCCCTGCGGCGCCGCACGACCTCCCGGCAGTGCCGGTGTCCTTGGCGGGGAAGGGGAACGTCAATCTCCTCTGCCTGCCCTTGCCTCCGCCGAGACGCGGGTTGAAGCCGACTGCGTCCTTCCCTGCCTCTCCTGGAAGCCGCGGGGCGGCAGCCGGAGCAGCGGCCGCCGAGCCCACGACCCCAACGCTCGGTCCCAATCCGCGCCAGTTCGCTGTGCGGGAGCCAGCCAGCTCCACGACACCCGTAAATTCGGGCTGAGCCTCGCCAAATCTATTTGCTCAATCAGATTTATGTAGCAATTCCAGGACGAGGTGAATAATGAAAACGACTCATGAATATTTCATTTTTATAAATAACATAATTCATATCTATTCACAAATATTTGCTTTGCCTTATAAAGCAGATGAATAATTCACAGGAATATGCAGCAAATATTTTAAAGAAAATACGAAATTCATCGACTACATTAATCAACAAATATTATTCAACGTATATTGGTTTAGCTTGCTGACAGATGGATTCCCTGTTTATGAGAGGAGCGGGAAGAGCCGGTGATATTTCCCGCGTTAAAACACCAGGAGATGAAGCTCGGCCCCCCCCAGGGCAGGGCCATTCCCACCCCTCCCTGCTCACTCTTGGCCCCGGGTAGGGGACGCCCCTGGGGCTCCGGGAGCCCCTTCCCGCTCCGCGGCTGCGTTTTGGGGACAGAGCCCGGCGAGGACGGGTGTCCCGCGGCCACGGGGCTGCCTCTCCTCACTGGCCAAAGCGGGGGCCGGGTTTGACAAACGCCTTTGCCCGCGGCTGATGAGCCAACGCCAGCGCAGGGGGGTGAACCCCAAAATGCTTCCTGAGGCGGCTCTGCTGCCCTGGGCACAGCCAGGACAAACGGACGCCCCGGACGGCCAGGTCTGCAGCCCCCGAGGGGCTCCTGCAGGGAGGGGGGCTGTGGGGGGCCCGAGTGCCACCGCTTTTACCGAGCAAGCGCTTTGGTCCAGAGCAAGCAACGGCGCCTCAGCTGCTTTTTTAATTCTTCCCTCACCTTTCCAGTTCCGTTTAGGCGAGGGGACTGGGCTACGCCAGGAGCCGTCGCTGTCAGGGCTTCGGTGCTGCCGAAAAGGGAGAGAGAAGAACCCCACTGTCGGCATTTCTGGTGTCCACAGCGGGGCTGAACGCCACTGCTGGCCCCCATCCCTGCCGTGCCCCCATCCCTGCCGTGCCCCCCGTCCCAGGACAGCGGCACACATCCACCGGCGTTTCTTGGCCGGCACCTCTGACACTAAGCAGTAAATAAACTGCCAGGTTTTCTAATTCTGCAGTAATTCCCCCAATTCTTTAGCTTTTTTAAAACCTCAGCTGCTTAAGCAAGCATTAAGCGACTGCATTAATCCACCTGCATTCGGATGATGAAGCGATTAACGGGTGCATGTAAATACTGTGATGAGTGCTGAGTGCCCCGATGGAGGTGGGGGCTCGGCCGAGTGGTGTCCGGCAACGGGCTTGATGCCCCGGGCAGGCGTGAGGGCTGTTGGGGGGGGGCACGGCATCCACCTCCTCCCGAAAAGGTCGCCTCGGCCGCTCCGGACCGGGGGCTTTGGCTGCTTTTCCTGTTCCTTGCTTGCGGAGGTTTCCAGAAGCAGCGAAAGAAGGGCGAGGGGCTTGGCGAGCCGGCTGCGCTGCCCCAGCTCGGGTGGGAACCCCCCGGCTCCTCCTGGCCCCGCCGGCCAAGGGCATCGCCGACAGCCACCGCAGCGGCCAGGGGAGCGGGAGAACGCGGAGCCGGTCCCGAAGGGCTGGGAAAATGGCAGGGAGGGCTGCCGGGATGGCGAGAGGGCACCGTTCCCCTGCGCCTCTTTCGGGGATTCTTTATATATACGAATTCTTTATAGCCCGTCATCATCCCCCGGGTATTATTTGCGTGACCGTTGGTTTCTGTAAAGCGTGTGCAAGGAGATGTAAAGTACCGAGCACCTCCTCGCTTCAGCGGGGACCTGGCTGTTTTCCTGCCTGATTTTTTTCCTGCCCAATTTACCAACTGCCACCTCAGCAATGTAACCCTCTGCGACCGGCGGCGGCGGGCGAGCGAGCGCTTCGTCAGCCCTCAATCGCTCCCCCCCGCAAAACCTCGGCTCCTCATCCCCATGGGACCCCCGCGGGACCCCAACGCCAGCTGTGGGCGTCGCAGGAGAGGGGAGCGCTGGATCCTTCGCTCCCAGCTGGACGCTTTTGTCCTGGCAGGAGGAGCTCTTGACCACAAAGTGGTGGCTCTTCTCCGGATAAATATATTCTTAAAAAAAAGATTTATTCAAGGGTATAATGAATTCAGTGCCTCTTAAATGTGACAGTGGGTAAAATACATCGGCCTTCTGCAGGCTTAAATGTCATCTGTAAAGATCAGGCTTTCCCTTCCCTCCCCCGTGCTCCCGGGCCATCCTTTAGTGTACTGCTTGATTTTAGAGCCTTGGGGCAGCAGGGCTGGCGTGGCCGTGGGGACACAGCAGCCCCGTATCCCCACATCCCTGCCTCCCCGTATCCGCACATCCCTCCATCCCCAAGTCCCCGCATCCCCCCATCCCCGCATCCCCCCATCCCCGGGCACTGCCCAAGCCCAAGGACGGGGAAGAGAAATCAGGGAAAGGGTTTGGGGTGAGGAAAGCAGAACGCAGGCGGCTCGCAGGCTGCCCGAGAGCCGAGCGCCTCGCAGGGGTTTCCCACGCTGGTAACGCGTTTCTTTTCGTGCCCGCGTCAGCAAACCAGAACAGAATCACATCTCAAGGTAAATTCAGAGCCGGCAAAAAGATAAAGCAAACGACAAAGCAGACCAGAGAACAGCCCTCAACCTCACTCAGCGCAGACGCAACGCGAGGCCTGGGCAAGCCCTGAGCAATTCCTGTAGAAGAGGGGCGCTTCAGAAACCAGATAAACTGTTCCGAAGACACAGAGTTACCCCGAGCAAGCTGGCGTCGATGGCAGGCACCGACCCGAAATAATAATGCGTGTACCCTGGCGTTGGCAGCGCCTGCTCTGCACCCACCACCCTTGGTGACTTCGCCGCCGCGAGGTCCTGCATCCTCCTCCTCCTCCTCCTCCTCCTCGCCGCCCCATCCCTCATGTCGGGATGACGGGGGGAGAGCAAACCCGCGTTCCGCCCTGTTTCTCCAGTCCCTCCCAGCCACAAGCTCTGCCTTTGCACATTCACCCCACAAAATCCCCCCCCCCCCCAATTCCTTCAGGGGACGCCTCGGTGCTTGCGGAGGTTGTGACACACAGAAGGTGCAGGGAGGTCGGGATGGCCACGCGGCCTCGAAAACGCGCCCGAAAGGCAGGCAGGGCCAGCCTGGGCAACCTAGGGAGTGAGATACCTGGAGGGGCAACCAGCCCCTTGCCGTGCCCGGCGGCCCCTTGCCGTGCCCAGTGGTCCCTCACTGCACCCAGAGGTCCCTCGCTGCCTCTCGCCTGCCCGGCTCCGCTCCCCCCCAGGAAGCCCATCGGAGGAGCCGCACGCCAGGCTGAGACACTGCTCTGCCAAAAGCAGCAGGAAAAAAAAAAATAATGTTTTTCTTTCAGATTATTGAACTGACTGTACTAAAAACCTTATGTTTAACATGCACGACCTGCTCCGTGCACTCCACTCTGATAAACTGGTGGGACATCTTGCACAGCTGAATCGTTGCGGGGGGGGAGGAAACACCGGGGGCCAGCTGTGAATGCAAGGGAAAAAAAATAATAAAATTAAACCGGGCATATAGAATAGGAACCGATTTTCTCATCTTGGCTAACAGATTTTAAATCTGATCATGAATGAGCGCTGGGAACACGAGGAGTTCGGGCGCTGCTGGGGCCCTCCCCGGATCCCCAAGGGAAGGGCGACGCGCGACGCACGCCCCCGAAGGCGAGGGGGGCACGAGCCCCTGTGAGCTGCTGCACTAAACCCTGCCGCCCAACACGGCGCTTGTCGCAGCTCCGTCTAAAGGTGCGTTGTAGCTTGCTGCTTCCTAATTACCTTGGATGTTCTGCATAATTTTGGGGTTTAATTTCAGATGGGAAAACACCACAAACTCGCTAATTAATTACTTTTTAACCCCGGCGTGCCAGCTGAGGCACACGCTCCGCCGCGCAGCCTCTCCTCTCCACGGGAAATCGTCCCCCGAGCCGAGCGCTGGGGCAGCCTCCGGCAGAGCGGCTGAATTTGGGGGAGATTTCACCAAAAGCCCTGGAAAATCAAGGCAGGGGAGAGCAAGGAGCTGCGTAACCTGATTTTTGGCTGCGGCAGCGGCTGCCCACCAGCCCCAGCCCCTGCAGCGCTGTGCCCGGCCCCTGGGAGCAGAAACTGCCGCGGAGGTGACGTTAACGGGTGATTGATGGACTTCATATTTCAAAAGCCCACGAGCTGCTGAAGAAAAAATGTTTAGAGAATCCAAAGCAGCGACGAGTACCAGTGGGGCTGCGGGAGGGGGTAAAAATAATAAAATAAGAAGGGAAAAAGAAAGAGGAAGGAGCTGGCGGTGGCGAAACGGCTGCGGGCTCCCCGGCTGGCCCCGGGGCCGGCTCCCAAACCCACCGCCCCAGGGCCTCCTTCCCAGGGTTTCCAGAAACCTCCGCAAGCTTTGGCACCCAGCCCTTCTCCCTCTGCCCCTTCCTAATTTTCCAGCCCCCTCCTTCCCGGTGGGAAACATCCAGCGTGGGATTATTTGACTCCGTCATGATCCGCATCCCACGCATGGTGCGATCCCGCATCGCATCCACGTAACCGCACGGTCCGGGCTGGAGGCAGGGCAGCGGGATGAGCCCAGGGGGACGAAGCCCAAGTGAGGAGTTGGGCTGCGGGGTGAGCCCAGGGGGATGAAGCCCAAGCGAGGAGTTGGGCTGCAGGGCGGGAGAATGAGCGGCTGCTCAGCATGCTGAGCTGGAAAGGATTTGTGCCTTTGTTTTTGTGACTCGTTCGTCTTTTCATCCACGTGAAAAGCGATGGGGCGAATGCAAACAGCCAGGTTTGTAAATGGGAACACACGGATGCGGGAACAAGCAGAGGTTTGAGTTCCTCCCCGTTAGCTCCTGGTAAGGGGAAGGGGGGGCTCGGCTCTGCGGCCAGAAGCCGGGTAACGACGGACACGGCTGGACTGGCGATGAGGAAGGGAGCGCGGGCGCAGCCCGGCCCGATGGCCACTGTCCCCATTCTGTGGGCAAGGGGCAGAGCAGAGCTCGGGGGGGAGCCCCCGTGACCCACGGATTTGGATGGCAGAGCGGGGTCGGGGCGGTTCCAGGCTGCGTGGTGCAGCCCTGGTCCAGGGGCGCATCCTTCGGGGGAGCCCCCGGATACCGTGGCCGGTCCCTCGCGGCGCCTGTTGTCCATGCCACGTGCCGCCAGAGCCCCGGTGAGCCGTCCATGCCCCTCCGCGCAGGTCATCAATCCTCCATCAATCACTTTTTCATAGAGTTGGAAGATTATAGCTTCTTATACACTACCTCCAGTCCAGCTCGTCACGGGAAGGCTCCGGGGAGAAACGCGCAGAGATGCATTAAAGCCATCCGCCACTTTCTCCATGGCAACTGGGACCGGTGCGAATCCCATCAGCCCTGCCCGGAGCGGGATGAGAGCTCCTCCGCAGTTCTTCCAGCCGCCCGGATAACGGCAGAGAGAGGGAAAACCTCTTCATTAGCTCCAGATGCCTCCCAACTAGGAACCACAATAACACTTGATTAACGCCGGAGCGTTCACCACTCATCAAATACGCTCGTCTGAGGCTCCCCAGCGATGCGCGCCTGCCCTGGCCTTTCCCTATATATATATTTTTATTATTATTTTTATTTTTTATTTCATTATTTATATATAATGGTATTATTTTTATATATTATATATTTTTATATATATATTATATATTTGTATATAACCTGCGTTACGGCGCAGAGGCAGACCCCGAGCGCTGGGGGAGAGACGCGACGGGGTCGGGCAGGGAGCGATCGCAGCGGCCCGCGGGAGGGACACCGTGACCTGCCTGACGAAGATAGAACGCGAGCGTATTTATCGCCACGTGTAATTAATAACACCATTATTCATTTCAAAATTCTTGATCTTTGCTTGCTCTGCCGCCCTCGGCATGGTCAGGAGCCTCCAGACAAGGTGGGAGAGGGAGCTCCCGCGGCACGGAGCAGATTCCCAGCGTTTAATGCCAAAAGTCACAGCCACAGGGGACGCTGGAAGGGCTTTAAAACCGGCCCGAGGCCTGCGTGCGCGCAGACGACGCTGAGCGAGAGGGGCGTCCTACATTTCCCATCTGGCTTAATCCCTGACGACAAAATCCCCGCTCATCCTCCCGGTAGGTGAGCTCCCCGTTCCATCTCGGAGAAGAACCCTTCCCGTAATTAAGGGCTTCGCCCTTCCCCAGCAGCCGGCTCGCCCTGCCGCGGGGCCGTTTTCGGCTTCCCCGGCGCGGGGCACCTCCCGGGCTGCAGCACCGGAGCCGGGTTTGGCCACGGCGGCGAGCAGATCTCCGCAGGGCACTGCGCCGAGCCGGGTGGCGCCCTCGGCACGCCGCCGCGTCGGCCGCGCTGGGCGCAGGAGGCTCCAGGGGGGCGAGGGCAGGCGGAGCGGGGCTTCGCCAACGCTGTCCGGCCAAAAGCCTTGCTCTCCGAGGGAAGGAGCTCGTTTGAAGCGCTGTAGCGAATCTGCAATTTTATTTCCACTCAACCTACCACCAAACGGCAGGGGAGCCAAGCCCTTTGAAGTCTGCCATGTCCAATCCATTATTAATCACCGTAAATCTGGCATAATCTCTACAAGCACATCCCGCTCCCTACAAATAGGCTGGTGCCAACGTGCTCCAGCAAATCCCGTGTCAGGGCAGCTATCGTGTCCGCTCCCCACGCCGCATTCCCAGCAGAGGGATTTAAACAAGAGCAGCCTCTATTTGCTGCAGTCACTTTTGGTTTGGCAGACGACGCTCCAACGTGTAACAGATTTCGAGCTTACGGAAAGGCCTGGATTCACGGCGTGCTGTCTTCCCAATGCTTTTTGGCTCCTAATAGTCCCTAGGAGGCATTAAGTGTCTCTATCTGGGTTCCTAACTTCATGCCAAAGCAAGAAAACTGTGTTCTTCTTCCTACCCAAGACTTTGGGATGTATCCTGCAAGTTCCACTGAAAAGAACCCGGCGTTGCTTCCCCGCGGGACAGAATCGACTTGCTGGTTTCTCTGGCGAGCGGGGATGGGCCATGGAGACGGAGCGGAAGAACGCGCAGACGAGGAGCGCTCCTCACGGAGCGAGGGCTTCCACGGGCCAACGTACGGCGGAGTTGCTAAAACTCGGTGGCTCACCGCCCGCCCCCTCGGGGAAGCAGACCCTGAGGTAAGGTTTTCCGGATCTCTCCCCTGCAATGAGTTTCCCTACAGGGAAACCTCTGCCGCTGGGCGCCTGGGGGGAAAGGTGGCACCGCCGAGGGCGAGGGGACGCCGGCTGCGGGGACGGCCCACGGCACCGACAGCCTTGGCAATGAAAGGCTTAAAGCCACGGCAAACACGCAATGACTCCAGGAACTCCTGAAATACCCGCTGGGATCGGCGTTTTGCTTGTACGCAGCCACACGCTTCCTCGGCTGCTGCCAAGCAGCACGGCCGCCCGCAGCGGCGGGCGATGCCCAGGGGCAAGGCTCAGCTTTTGGGTGGACCAGCTCCCCGCAGCAGGAGAGGCCAACCAGCCAAAAAACCCCAAGGCAAAGAACAAGCAAACAAGTTCAACCCCTAAATATGCCCTGGCCAAAAAGAATCAAATGCACGCTAAGAAAACCGACCCCCAAACTGCCCAGGGGGATGGGCGAAGCGGGGAGGGTCGCACCCTGAGCTGCCACCCGATGCCGTGCATGGACGGGAGCCGCGCACATGAACGGTCCCCGGGGGTTTCTCAGCTCATCCTTCAGCTCTGGTCCGTGCCCGGCAGCCTCCTCCTCCTCGAGCACCCGGCGATGTTGGTTTTGGGCAGAGCCCAGGAGCAAAGCCCGGCTCCTGGAGCAGCCGGGAAGCTCTGGGGTTTGATGGAGGCTCCGAGGTTTCCCAGACGCCTGCAACTTTTCCTGCGAGCGTTTGCGGCTTCGACGTGCTGCTCTGCGTGCGCCAGCCTCCTCCAGGAGCCCTTCCCTCCCCGCTGGCAACATCGGCACCCAACAGCTCTGGCAGCGCGGCCGCCAAGGAGCCGGGAGGGAGCCCGGGCTGCTCCGGCGGGATGCTCCAGGGGATTCCTGGGACCGGGGCACAGCAGCCGGCCCCGGGGATGCTCGGCCCCGCTGTAACCCACGGGGCCGGCTGCCAGCCTGGGAAGGGTTTGACCAGCAAGAGGCCAACCCCTCCTCCCCTGCTCACCAGAGGCCTCTGCCGCAGAGCCCAAGCAGCGCTCGTGACGGGGATGGAGCCGGCCCCTGGCTGAGGACGCGTGCCCTGTGCCTCCTGGATGCCAGCACAGCCGACGGGCAGGAGGAGCCCCCAGGGCTCTTAGTCCAAACCCCAGCTTGGTTTCTCCCTCGCTGACAAACAAGCCTGAGCTCCAAAAGCGATTTCGTTTGGGAAGAAAGATCCAAGCGCCCGCGGCCGGGCCGAGGGCTGAGCCGAGCAGAGGCTGCGGGGTCGCGGCTCCCGGGCGCTTGGGTTTCGCTCGGCTCCCCGGGCTGGCGGCTCGCGGGGGCCGGACGCTCTCCAAGAGGAGCGGCTCTTCCCTGCCCCTGCCAAGGACTCCGGCCAGAAAACGCTTTTTCCCCCCTCCCTTGACGCTGCTCATTAATTGTGTTTGTTTTTTTTTCCTAAAGCTTCTGCTGGTTCCCTAATTAGGGTCCGATTAAAGAAAAAGAAGGAAAACCGGAGGCACAGAGAATTCAGCTGGGTCCCCAGCGCGGGCAGCGGTGGCTGCCGAGGCGCCCAAGCCCCGCTTGCACCGGCACGGGCAGCCAGGGCACCGCGCCTTCGCCTTCCTCCTCCTCCTCCTGCCAACACAACTCATTCAGCGCCTCGCCCGCGTTGATAAACCAGCAATAAAAATGCACAGGGAACTCGAGTCGGATCGATTTATTTCAATATTTCTGCCACAGCTGCCGCAGAGGCAGAGAGCAGGGGAACCAACAACGCAATTTCCGACCCGGGAAGTGGCGAGGCGGCGGGCATAAATTAGGCTTAAATGCCAGATAGATAATGAGGCTGCGTCCGCAAAGATTTATCTCTCCTCTTCTTGCCTTGAGAACGCTCCGAGGCAGCGATCGGATGCGGGAGCTGTCACGGCGCAACCTTTCCAAGGGGATCAGGTCTCACCTTGGCGTCTCCCTCCGCCGATGTGGGGACGGAGCTGGGGTACCCGAACCGCCCGGCTGGCAGCCGGAGCCGCGCTTTCCTCCCTCCTGCCCCCGGCTCTGCGGCTCAGAGGCCAGAGCGCGGGGCTGACGGCTGAAAATCGGAATATCAATGTTCACCTTTTGGGGAGCAGTCAGACGCGCCACTTCCGATGAGGAACAGCATTCATTTCAGAATTTGCAAGGGACATCCGAGGCAGTTCCCATTCCTACCAGGGAGACGCGTCGGGGCTGGCGTGGGCCATCTGCTGGGAGCCACAGAATCCCAGAATCCCAGCACAGCAGGGGTTGGCAGGGACCTCGGGAGAGCACCCAGTGCCACCCCCTGCCCACGCAGGCTCACCCAGAGCAGGGGGCACAGGACAGCGGCCAGGCGGGGGTTGAAGATCTCCAGAGAAGGAGACTCCACAGCCCCCCTGGGCAGCCCGGACGGCAGAATTGGGCAGGGTAATTAAACCCTCACAGATCCGAGAGCTGCTCGACGGCGATGGAAATGGGGAGAGCCCTGTCGGAGCCGTAGCACTGCCATGTCCGTGCAGGTGGCAAACCGGGCACGCGGGGTGTAACATCGGGAATCTCTCAGGGAACAGCAGCCGTCATTTGCCTGCTAAAACACCTCCACTTACAGCGGCGATTTCCCCCTTTTAACTTCCTCAGTTATGCAGCTCCCAGGATGAGTAACGCCACGAAGCTCCTCATCGGCGATTCGCATTCAGCAATGTGACAGGACTCCTATTTTTTTTCTTCCCCTAAACCCACACGTCCTCTGCAGGAGTCTTTCCACCAGGACACCCCAGCACCCGCTGCCAACGGCTTCTGCTGGCAGCTTTCAAAAGGGCTTTCTGACCGCAAAGGTCCGGGGGGGGGG